>JAOUQZ010000001.1:25143415-25178961 GCA_028564935.1 Neosilurus hyrtlii
ACATTGTCACAAAGCAGCTTTACATAGTAAATTAAATTAAGGAGGAATCTAAACATTTTCTTTACAACCCCTACACAAGGAACATTTATACTGATAAATTAAATAAAATAAAATGTTGCATTTTTGAGTACAGTACACCACGCTCGGGATCAAACAGGGAAGAACGGAATTGCGATGTGCAACACCATGCTACTAAAAAAAGTTTTTGGCTTATTTCTATAAACTTTTCCTGAAGTTATAAAGTATCGATGTATTCCTGATCGAAAACATGATTTCCCTCCAGAATAAAAAAAAAAAAAAGAAAGTGTGTGTGTGTGTGTGGTCAGTGTTACATGAGTACAATAAACAGAAAAAAAAGGAAGAGATCCGTTTCCTCTCGGTCTAGTCACATGGGCTGCACTCATTCTGTTCTCAGGATAAATTCTGAATATTTTACGATGTTAAAAAACAACAACAACAACAAAAAAAACCCCACAACTCCTACTTTCTTCACTCCACAATTAATTTTCAGGTCTGTGAAGTAATTACATCTGAATATAAATAACCACAATTAAACCACGCAGAGACAAAACTATCTGAGAAGCTCAGGTGACTGAACTCTGTGTGTGTGTGTGTGTGTGTGTGTGTGTGTGTGTGTGTGTGTGTGTGTGTGTACGATAGTCTGATGAGGAAGTGAAAAGGATAAAAAGTAAGAATGGAGAAATCTGAGGAGAGAGGTGGGCGAAAATATTTTGACTTCATTTCCTGCCCAGCTTGTTTACACAGCCTGCGTTTGTCCGGGATCGAATCCTGGCTCAGGTCCACGATTTCCTGAAATCGGTCTGTTCATGTTTGCTCGCAGGGTTTGAGGAATGATGTATACACAAATCTATAAACAGATATATCTGAATGCAGGTCTAAAATCTGATGTATTAATCACATACTTTAGAATGACTCTCAATTAGCAAGGAGGAACAGTTTTAAAGATTAAAAAAAAAGAAAAGAAAAATAAAACGTAGGAGCCAGAGGATTTGTGAAATTCTATTCAGCGGTTGAATCCCCGACATCCCCAACATCCTTTCTATCAGTGGAAATAAGTTCTGCGACTCAAGTAAACAATATTACAGGAAAAAATCTATTTAAAAAAATACTGAGCCTCTGGTGTAAATCTTTCAGTTTCATCAATATGATTTTCCTGGATGTACCAACGCCCACAAAACTCCATAAAAGGTCATGTATACCGATAGCAAGAAGAACAAAATGAACAATCAAGAGTAAAAACTCGACTCGTTTTTGTGCTTTTAATTAAATACATTATTAATTAAAAAAAAACAAATCCCTTAGGATCAATAAAGCATCGATCTAGCCATCTCTCTAATAATAAATACTTTTTTTTTTACGGATAACAACTACATGCAGAAAGAGTGACATGGTCATTTGTCTATACGGCATCGATACTTTTGTCATAACAGAACGATCAGTTAAACTTGTGCTAATTTGTTTCCATTTATTTTAGTCATAACTTAACGCCTAGAACATAAACAAAGCTAACTGAGAGAACTAGTACGAGGACGTGTCACTGATCCTGATTATGAGTCGTTCTGGATCAGAGAGTCTGTTAAACACTTTCAACCTAATAAAAAATAAGCACCGTGTCTCTACAGACTCTTCCGGATGGAACGCCCAGTGGTCCAGGCAAACAATTTCATTTTAACTCAACCAGGTCGAGGTTTACATTAGTTTGTCTTCCTGTGGGTAAATTTACACATGTCACGGAGCACAAGAAAATAAAATGCACTGAATTTGAATTTGTTTACAGGACTGAAATAAATACAGAAACGTCACACAGGAACACTCGTATGAATTATTTGGGCATAAATGTGTTTTCATATCAAGACAAGATCGATTCATTTTGATCCAATGATGAATTATGTGGGATTTAATTATAAGTTTTGGATGTTATAGTTGATGTATGTCATCCTATATTTCATCCTAGTGCATTCTTCAGTTGTATTTTTTCAAATCCTGACAATCGGGCTACATAATAATTTGCACATTAAAAATAGTCTATTTGTGTGTTACTATGTTCACTCATGTGTACAATTCCTAAAATCCCCAAAGTATGAAAACTGCTCTGAAAACGAATAATTATTCCTTACACAGTGTTTATTATGGACCACTTTTATTATTATTAATATTATAGTTATGTTTTTACATTTTTTGTAATTTCACATTAATCATTTTTTTTACTATTATTATAATTATTATCATTATATGTTATGCATCACGAAAATCTTTAGCTATATTACCAGTATCTTTATTTTTATTTAATTTTTTTTGTTTCAATTAATCTTAATGCAACAATAATTCATTATATCTGATAAAAGTACAATCG
Organism: Neosilurus hyrtlii; assembly: GCA_028564935.1. Lineage (NCBI taxonomy): Eukaryota > Metazoa > Chordata > Actinopteri > Siluriformes > Plotosidae > Neosilurus > Neosilurus hyrtlii. The sequence continues at coordinate 25,145,790 of JAOUQZ010000001.1, forward strand.
TCTCAGGATTATCAGGTCCTAACTGAAGATAATGTTGCTAACAATCTAACGTCTAGCTAGCTAGCTTTCCTGTTGATAAGAGCTGTGAAATCGTACAAACTCGACATCAAAACGACCTATTATAAAAATTTACATAAATATTTACACTCATTTAATTATAATGTACGCATAAGAAAAAGAGATGAGGTTGTAGAAACGAAATAAAAACCGAACTAAGCAGCTAGCATAAAAAAACTGTAGTAGCAGGCCAGCGGCTAATGCTAAGCGGCTAATGCTACCGTGCAAGTTAACTCAGGGCTGTCAATAGAAGGGGAAACATGTAGCACGAAATGACTTGTTTTGTCTCTCTCTCTCTTTCTCACACACACACACTTTGTCACACACTTCATGTTCTCACCTCTTTTTTCCTGTTTAATCCCTCCGTGCTTGTATTCCTTCTTCCAGTTTAAAACGCTCTGCTAGCTTCCACAGACATGTCAAAGCTCACTGACTGACAAGCTCTGAGCCAAACCCTGCTAACACCGACAACGACGTAAACAAACACTTAGCATCGAGCTAAACCGCGTAGCTAAACCGCTCCACTACGACCAAGACAATCGTAGTTGGGAAAAGTTTTACACTCGTCCCAAATTTAGGACGCGACAGCAAAACAAGAGCTGTTAGTCTGGAGAGGGGGACGTTTAAGCACGTCACGGTGCTGTCGGGTCGTTTTTTTGGGTCTAATCGCGCGTGTTTTTCTCCGAGCTCGTGCCGAATGGAGAGAAGTAAAGAGAAGAAAAGCTCCGGTGACAAACACCGCGCGTGACGTCACCACGCAGCACCGATTCCTGACGTCATCAAGGACGCGAATGACAACTTCCAATACCCTCATTCATGGTCTGGAGTCCCAGTTAGGGTCGCGGGGAGGCCTGCGCTTGTCTCAGCCGCCTCAGGGCGAGGGTGGGGTACATCCTGCACCCATCGCAGGGCACAAACGGTGCAGCCGGCGCTTTTTACGAATGACAGCAATATGGTCGTCACGATCACGTGACTCTGTCCAGCAACGAGGGTAAAAGGGTTTATTTGTTGAATTTTGTCAGTGTTTGCGAGATAACCGCTTTAAAATGGGTACCGAGATACGTGGGGGGGGGGGGGGGTTGGGAAAACAATCCACTGGAATGGGATCCACCAGGGTGGAGTATCCAGATGTTTACAGCTGTCTCATCAAGTCAACACGTAAGTACTTTTTTTTACCCTACAGGCTTTTTTATTTTACATATTAGGGTCAGTGGATATATTTTACAAAGGAGAAGGACTGTATTTTAACATTAACATGTATTTACTCATTATATTTATGTATTACAACATATTTATGTATTATATTTATGTATTAAAATATATTTATTCATTATATTTATGTATTGCAACATATTTATGTATTATATTTATGTATTAAAATATATTTATTCATTATATTTATGTATTGCAACATATATATGTATTATATTTATGTATTAAAATATATTTATGCATTATATTTATGTATTAAAATATATTTATACATTATATTTATGTATTATATTTATATATGAAAATATATTTATGTACTATATTTATGCAAAGTATTTGTGTATTGAAATATATTTGTATTATATTAATTAATTAATTAATTCCTTCATCTTCTTCCACTTGTTCCGGGGTCGGGTCACAGGGGCAGCAGCCTAAGCAGTGATTTCCAGACGTCCCTTTCCCCAGCCACGTCCTCCAGCTCTTCCGGTGTATTTAATTATATTTATGTAGTATATTTATGTATTTAAGTATATTTATGCATTATGTTTATGTATTTAAGTATATTTATGTATTATATCTGAGTATTTATTGATGTCACATTTTCAAAACTTCCATGTGTTTTGACCTTTAAGGCAAAATATATGCCGAATAAGAAATATTATATCTAATATTAACACACCTGAAAAAATAATTTGTTGTCATTAAGTTAAATAAAATGTATGCTGTTCAAATTAATTATTTAGGGGAGAAATTTAAAGAATAGAAATATAGCCCAAAAAGAACAGAATACATGTATAACTTCAAAAACTGTATGGAATAAGAAAAACATCCCTAACAAACCCACATAAATCAATGTTATATTACGCTTACGAGTCCCTTCTTAAACTGGTACAGAAATAATAATAATAATAATAATAATAATAGCAGTGAGAACATGCAAGCAACACTAGGTGTATCTCCCACGTGGCCAACGGCAGCCATCTAGTGTTAATGGACATTTTTGATGAATTTACCTCTCTGACCTTGAAAAATACATCAAAGTTAAACAGTTTCGATAGGCTGGTACGAAGTGCCATAGAAACTACTTCACATAAATCTAAAATAAATCCATAAAGAACCGTCACTGCTGATGGCGGCTGCGATCAGTCTGTGAAAACATAGCTATACTTCAGGGGACACAATAATAATAATAAAAAAGGATCAAACACTAATAATAAACTAAGATTTTTAAACTGCTGTGTTTTGGCCATGACAGACTTCATTATTAGTGAAGTACCTATAACATCTTTAATCCATAATAGGATATCTCTGTAAAGCTGTATTTGTAATAAATGAGTAATAAATCCACATGTAACTCCTTTGCCACATACATACAGTGGCCAGTTCTGTGTGAATTCTGCAAAAATTTAAAAAAATAATGATTGTGTGTTCTTATAAGTTTTTTTTTTAATTTGAGATTCACATTTGTGGATATTACAGTTGAGTTGAGTCAATAATATAAAAAAGGTCACAGATTATGTATAACAGTGTGTGTAATTGTGTGCGGGTTGTATTAAAAATGTTACTTGAGAGAAACAGGAAAACTCCACCTTCAGAAAGTTGCACCTGATCTTCAACAGCATACAAGATTTATTTTCTAATTAATTCCCAAATTGACCTTTTTGTTTAATTTATACAGATTGTTCACGATGTTGCTCATTATATCCAATTCACAGTTTCCTCCATTACCCACAATGCCATATATATGTCTACCCACTGATTGTGGTGGCAGTTGGATTAATCTATCGCATCATCCACATCACTTGAGAACCCAACCCTCCCTGGCAATTTGTGTCAAAATATGCCTCTGGTGGTGTAGACGCCATATTGGGCTTTGCATCATGGGTATGTCGGAGTTGGTACTGCTCTTATATCTGGGGCAGGGGCATTAAGGACTCCCTCAGTTATTTCCGTCAGTTTCCACTACTCACTCAGCCATTTCCAGCGGTTTCCTCAATGGCCGAAAGTTTCTAGAGTGGTCACCATATTGGATTTCGGGATCACTATTGTTAAAAAAATTATAAATTAGATTAGCATTTAGCTACCTCCAACAACATGATTACCTTTTCATCCTAAAATGTTTTCTTTTAGGCCAAACGTCTACATTTGTACACAGGAAGCCACCGGTATTAATTGAATACATAAAGCAGTTCAATGGTTCACCCCCTGCCACATTTCTACACTTAGTGAAGATAGCTCTATGCCAATATGGTGCCCAGTGAATCCAAGGCTATTTTTGAACAGTGGAAATCCCTGGAAATATTAAGGGGATTCCCGAATGCATTTTAGCTTGACGAGAGAGATGCAGCAGCGGTTTAGTCTGTCCAGCTCTCTCACATCTTCATCTGTTCCCACTGCTCAAACAAATCAGCTTCAAAAGCTTAAACATTCAACTTTTTGGCTGCTAGTGAGACGAACTGTAAATCAGCACCATTATGGCTCCAGTGCGTTCTGGGATATTAAGTCCAACATTTTCATTAACATCTTTTTGTTGGATTTCTTAATAATATTATGTTAAAAGTCATAACAGAGATTACAGGTGAGAAAAAGAAGCTGTTGCTTTGCTAATTGTTTGCCGCGAAGCACAAAACATGACGGCAACCCCTTATGTTTGTGTTTGCAAATGTCTTTTATCTGGAATAAAAAGCAGCAAGAATCAACAAGTCAGCACCATAAACATAAAACTATCTCCAAATATTTTAATACAAATATAAATTTTGTGTTTCACTTTTTGTCTTTCCTATGAGCTGAGGTAGAATCGAGTCGTAACACACCAATGCCAGTACGGATCCAAGACCAGCCACGCGTACAAATTTCCCTAATACTATAAATTTGTTGAAGGAAAATCAAAAATCTGAGGACAGATTGAGAAGAATATCTGCCAAAGATATACAGTTGGTTGTTGTACACATGCTCGTGGCCTGAAAGCGTTACTGCTTTAGAAGCGACTGAGGTAGAAAAACTGCACAAACAACACAGTGTTTGATGAAAGACTTAATGAGAATAAGCTACAAATTACTGATCGTTTACAGCGTCACAGTTTGTATGCATCAAGAAGTCATGTTTATAAAGTTAAAGGAGATATTAAACTGAGGAAATAAGAGGAAAAAAACACCAGATATCTACAGTTTACTTGTGGCTATTAAATTGAAACAGCTTGGATGTTACGCCTTGTTTGTTTTTCTAGAAGTGCCATAAAGATGGGCCGAGCCAGCCATCAATTAGAAATTTTTCTTAAAATTAAACAAAACAGCTATAAATTTTTTTTATAATGCTAACTGAAGTTTATGGGGAAGTATGCACCTGACACGCACATGTGTTCGAGTGGCACAAAAGATTTTGTGAAGGTTGGAAGGATGTCAAAGATCAGACATGTTTAAAAGATCAAAAAGTTTTCTTGTGTGTCTGATGATGTACAGTGTGTCTACAAAGTGTGTCTGATGATGTACAATTAGTCCGTAGTCTCCCTCCGCAAAGTTATTTGCCTTCACATTTCACAAGAAAATTGGTGTTGACATTTTGGAACAAACTGAAACAACAGCACAGTGGCGTAGTGGTTAGCACGTCCGCCTCCCAGCAAGCAGGTCGAGCCCTGGGCTCAGCAAGGGTGTTTCTGTGTGAAATTTGTATGTATTTCTTCGGGTACTCCAGTGTCCTCCCACAGTCCAAAGACATCAAGTTGCCCCTAGGTGTGAATGTTAGTGTGAATGGTTGTGCGTGTTCCTGTGATGGTCTGGCAAGCCGATCAATGTGTAGAAATAGGCACCAGCCTGCCTGTGATCTTAATAAAGGAGTACGCAGTCCGGCAAATGAATTCATAAATAAAACTGACTCTACGCGTAGATGTGAATTTGAATGGGTATGTGTGTGTGTTGCCCTGTGATGGTCTGGCAACCCAGTGTCGGCTGAGATAGGCTCAAGCCTAATAAAGTATTAAGCAGAATGGCAAATGAGTGATGAGTGAAACAAACCCAATATTTTTGACAAATACCATCGTATGGGACGAGACTTGGATCTTGAACTACAGTACAATTATAAAAACAAACATCTATCAGTGCACCCAAAGACACCTGGGTTGCCCAGGATGAATCAAGTGTGCACTCAAGAAGAAGACGTACTGCACTACTCTGATCAGCCGAAGACCAGAATACAGCATGGTGGGGTTCTATAAGGGGAAATTCAGGTTTCTTCATTAAAATCAAATTACAGTGTCAGTCTCGTTATTCAATAGCCACACCATATACTGTACATACACACACTTCCATGCTGGAAGGGCTGTTAAGTAGCTGATTATATGATTAAGATAGTAAGTAGTGTACACGTAAAAGTACAAATGTTTGAGTGACAGCTTTTGAAAAGGTTTGTATAAGTAAACGAAATACAGTTGTGTCATATGAAGAGGTTCGTCTGATGTCTGGGTCAAGGCCAAATCCATGCAGGTGAATCCATCCAAACTGAAAGGAAGGTCGCGATGGGGGTTAAAATGGAGGAAGGCACATCTCTTCATCTTTATCAAGGAACAAGTGAGGTCCAGTATGGCAGGAGTTCTGATGACACAGAGAGTGAGTTTGCTTTTTTAGTTTTGCACTGAAGCTACAAGCACTATCAACTACTGAAAAACTACCTTAGACACATAGATATCTCTACTCATAGGTGTCTGAGGCTGGTGTTATAAGAGTAGTGCGGCTCCTTGGACTCATGGAGAGTGAGCCGAGAGTGGCGCATCAACAAGGTGCATGACTGTCAACCTGGAAATCACAGGTTCGAATCCCGTAGCCGGGAGTCCATGGGAGCTAACTGGCTGAGCTCTCACGGAAGGGAGGGATGGCATACACTCACTTTTCTGTCACTCATAGCGATCACCAGCCAATCATGGGCGTCTGCACTGCATGTCACGGAGAGGCCATGTGCATGCTTATGCCTCTCACTGGTTTGTGGCGGTTGTACGATAGAGAGACAATGACGTACATGATGGGTGGGAATTGGAGACAACTAAACTAGGAGACAAAAATTGGGGGAAAATTTCAGTTTTTTAATTGGAATTGAACTGAAATGTATTTAATTCCATCCCAAACAATTCATTTAAAATTCCATCTTAAATGAATTCAGTTGTGTATACAGTATATAAAGATAAACATACTCCAAGACTATTATAAACTAATAACATACTGAAATCGGACTGAATTTTTCACATGTGCATAATTATGGGGCCGGTGTTGTAGTGGTTAGGGCATTGGGCTCATGATCAAGGGACATGAGTTCAAATCCCATCAGACCCTAACTGTGCTAAGACCACTGGGCAAGGTCTCAAACACAAGTATGTCCTCCCTGCTGTATGAATGAGTATCATTAATATACTAGGAATATAACCTGAGATGGACTATCATCCCATCCTGGAGGAGGTGAACTTCTAGTCGCTTCATGCTACAGAAAGATCTGGCCTGATGAGCCTTGGCTGTAAAAGCCCAACAGATGTTTCATATCTACATCTGTATAAAAACCATTACAGTGTACATATCTCTGGAGTAAAATTTGAGAAATGTAGAATCAATAAAATATTACCTCAATAACCCACATGTCAGAGCATCTGCATCTTAAGCAGGCGGCGCTTGCCCTGCAGGGGGAGAAATTAATTTATCATCAGACCCTTTATTTGACACTTTAAAGAAATTACAAAAAGACAGTTTTATACTAAATCTTAATTTTATGTATGTCTCAAGACTTGCTATTGGTAATTTAGGATATTTACACCTATAATATTCCTATTTTTACATTCTTTAATTTTCTGAATTAGTTAATAACCTAATTAGGGTTGTGGGGAGGCTGGCGCTCATACTAGCCGACTCTTGGCGAGGGCAGAGTACACCCTGGACAGATCGTCAAGCCATCGCAGGGCAGAAACACGCTGACAGCAACCCAATGGTCTACTCTTTATGAACGACAGCGATGGTTCTTTTACATGCCTCTCACCACAGACAGTGATAGACATGGCTGGTCTTTGATAACCCAGTTAGCTGCACTGGGAGGGACAGCAGTGACAACTCAGTGATAGTGGGGCTTAAACCTCGGACCTTGGGATTAGTAAGCCAGCACCCTACCACCGGGCCACCACTGCCCCCCTATTTTTACAACACATAAAAATGGAAAATTATTACATATTAGTGATACCTTAATAAAATCCACGGTTCAAAATGAGGAAAAAATGTAAAAGTTTACACGTGGGAATATTATAGTACATCTTTAAATGTAACACGTTATTGTTATGAGAGGTAAATATGTACGCAAAGCTGGAAAAATATATACTAGAAGACTATGATATGGAAGCAGGTTTTAATATATCTTGCGCGAACACAACAATCAGACCGGAAGGTGAGGCACCCAATAAAATTCCGCAGTTGCATCTGAATGCACTAGCCCTGTTACAGCGTAATATAACATATACACTAAGGCCAGTGCACACTATGTTTACTTTACCAGCATGCTACAAGCTCATGGGGTGCTCTCGGCAAGTCGGGAAAAGCCGAATGCTATAAAAAATAACAGACTGTCGGAGCAGCCATTTAAAAATGAATAAAACAAATCACAAAATGAAATATGAGTGAAGTATCGTGTGAAGTTCTGGCCAAGTATGACCCAGATTCATAATCACTAAAAGAGTAAACTTTTCATTCACACTCCATATTAATATATATTAGATTTTTCTCTGGTTAATATACACATTTATACATGCAAGTAGCAAAATAAAAATAAACCAACTATAAAAAAATAGACCAAAAAATTTTTGGCATGCACCAACGCCAGGCGAGGTACCCGTAAGACAAATCCACATACCAAATTTCATCAAAATCCGAGCAAGCATTCTCAAGTAATCATCCAGAAACCAAAGTGTGACAGACGGACGGATGGACGGACGGACGGACCCCACTATGTGGCAGGAGCTACAAAGTTCAAACTTAGTCATAACTGTTGGACAGATATTTTCTTTCTAATGTTACACACACATTTAAAACAAAACTTCATTATTCATGAGCTATAAAATACAAGAAAACATTGTGATGCTGAAGCTAATTACCTGTTACCTGTTCTACTGGCTGCTCCTCCTCTGTAGCTGAGATGATCCTACCACTCCCTGGGGAAAAGCCCAGAACTTTAAGCTTGTTGTCTGTTTGGGGGGCTCCCTCCAACACAACTACTAGATATTCGTGCTTAGACTTTGGTTCTGTTTCTTCCAGAACAGCAGAGGGTGCTGTGGTTTCACCTGAAGTAGTCACCACCTCACCTTCTACTGAATGTTGATCCTCAGTTGCTGCCACAGCCGGACTCATTGGAACTTCAACAGGACTTTCTGTAAACACCTCCGAACCTTCTGTGACCCCTGGGACATCGGTAGCTTCTGGGGCAGCTGGAGCTTCTGAGACCATTATCACAATGTCTGTTACTGAGGAGACTGGCACCTCTTCAGTTACTGGTGGGGCAACTGATACTGCTTCCTCTGCAATTGGTACAGCTTCAACAAATGGGGTACAAGGGGATTCCTCCACTGCTAGGGAAACAGCATCTACTACTGCTGAGACAATGGGTACCTCCTCAAACTCTGGGGCAATAGCTGCTTCATCTCCCACATTAGTAACAGGTACCACTTCATCTAAGGGAGCAACAGCAGCTTCCTCAACTGGTCCCTCCTCAATTACTGAGGCAAAAGAAGCTTCCTCAACTGCTGGTGCAAGTGGTTGCTCCTCAATTACAGAGGCAACAGTAGCTTGCTCTACTTCTGGTGCAACAGGTACCTTCTTGACTACAGCAGCTTCCTCAACCATCGGTGCGACTGGTACCTCTTCAACTGCTGGGGGCACAGCAGCTTCCTGGACTGCGAAGACAACTGGCTCATCCTCGACTACTGGGGTAACACCAGTATTTTCTTCTGCCGGGGTAACAGCAGTTTCCTCAACTGCAGAGACAACTGGCTCATCCTTGACTTCTGGGGCAACACCAGCTTCCTCTACTGCTGGGGTAACTGGTACCTCCTCAACTACTGGTGTCTCTTCTGCTACAAGGGAAACTGGTACTTCTTCAAAAACAGGTGCAGCTAGAGCTTCTGTTGGATTTTTTTGCTCAACTTTAACTGTAGTCTCTGTGACAGGAACCACCACTGGCTCATCCATAATCGAAGCAGCGGACAATTCTGTATGACAAAGACAAAGCTAAGGTGAGTAAGCTGAGTTTTCCAGTGAGTTTCACCAACAGATTAATTTTCACTTTGGTTCTATTTGAAATTCTGAAAACTGTATAAGAAAATATAATGGTTATTTTTCCCGTTTCGGGCATGTCCAACCAGGAAGGGCCCTGGGGTCGAACCCGAAACACGTTGGAGGAACTATGTCTCTTAGCTGGCCTGGGAACACCTCAATGTCCCCCTGGAAGAGCTGGAGGAAGTGACTGGAGAGACAAACGTCTGGACCTCACTGCTTAGGCTGCTGCCCCGCAACCCGACCCCCGGATCAAGCGGAAAAAGATGACTGACTGACTGACTGAATGGGAACTACAGCAGCAACCACCAGCATTTGTAAAGACAAGTTGAGAAGTTCAGGAGACGAATATTTGATTGAAAATGAATGAAACCTCCACCGTTCCTCGTTAAGCAAACCTACAGGTGGATGAAAAAAAAATTAACATACAGCATCTCTGAAAGGTTTGGGGGTCACCAGAACCACTTCAGCATGTCATTACAGTGATTCTACGTCTCTGTAACTGCAGTGATTAACAATTCTGAAGACTCTTTCCTGTAGATGGTGTTTTCATAGTGTTGCGTAACACTTCCCCACAAAATCTTCCAATCTAGGTTGAAATCTGACCATTGTGAAGGCCATAGCATACTATTTAATTCATTCCCATCCTTGTTAAACCATTCTGTGGGCCATATAGCCCTTGCTGGGTTTGCAGGAGGGGTACGGTCATCCTGATCCTACTGTATAAAGGTGATCGATGAGAAAAACTTTGAACCCTTGAACAAATAAGTGAACGGCTGGAGCCAAACCTGTTGAGTAAAATAAATAAATGCTGCCCACTGCATAACTGGAGCACTAGTTTGTCACCTGTCTTTCGATTACCAAAAACAAGCTTGCTAAAATACAAGTAAGACTACTATGCTATACTACAATGTTTGCCGAAAGATAATGATCATGAATGCAAATCCACACTAAGCATCAGAATTAACATTACTTTATCAAGGTAGAGGGAAAATCATTCAAAGGAAATGATCTACATAGAATTAAGATCTTCAAACCATTTTGTTAATTATTGTGATATTTACTTTATGAAAGCGAAAGAACATGTAGCTTATGTAGACGTTATCCTACTTATAAACTTGTACTATCATTAGTTCTTATGTCCTGTGACCCAGATGCTTGTAGCATTAGCATTAGCTTAGCTGTAGCCAACAAGTGGAAGTTTAGGTTAGCTTAAAGTTCACAAAATAAGTTACTTTCTGCGTTTCATGCTACAAAATGGCACAAAAATTACTTTTAGTGTGATTAGATAACTACGAAAGTGTAACAGCACCAACTATATAGATTTTTTTTTTTGGTTTTCATGTGTCCAGGAGGGATCATTACTTCTGCCAAGGAGGTTATGTTTTCACTGGCGTTTGTTTGTTTGTCTGTTTGTTAGCAAGATTACTCAAAAAGTTATGAACGGATTTGGATGAAATTTTCAGGATGAGTCAGAAATGATACAAGGAACAATTGATAAAATTTTATCAGTGATCCAGATTATTGTCTGAATGCAGGGAATTCCGGAGTGTAACTTCTGGGCTTGCGTTCGATTGTTCGTAAAACAGATCACTGTAGGCCCACTGTGATTTATCGGGGATCGCCAAAACTTAATAATTTATGGTGTGCATTACACATTTTTGCGTGTCACAAATCATCATTGAGCAAAGCTTAATGTTAGTCACTATTGCATTTACATAGCTGTGGTTGGTGTAATCTCATTCCTTTATCTTTCTGTACAACTTTTAGGCCAATAATCGCAAAAGTTAATCCAATTATTAATACTTTATTTATTTATACAAATTATTAAAACTTCCTCATTCGAGCGCAAGGCCTCTTAGTCAAGGCAGGTCCTGTACACAATGCAGTCATATAAATAGCTGCGCGTCTGCATTGTAGAACTCAAATAATAAACAAATTTTGCATTTATAAAAATGCTGCAATTCTTACAGTGTCACATGGGGTACCGAATAGCCTTGGCGGAGGTCTGCACTCTCAGAGTGCTTTTCTAGATTTCAGGTCAGAATTTATGAAAGAAAAAAAAAAGAAAATACAGAATAAGCTTAAAATCAGAATTGGGAAAATGGATGAAAGGAATGTGCTTATTTTGCAATTGGGTTTAATAATGAGAACCTTTGATTGATTGACACATGACTTGCAGTATTCATAGTCTGAAGTGACACTGTTGTGAACTGGGTCTGTACTGAATAAAAAAAAATTTACTTTTATTTCAGAAATTATTCCTGACGTTTGCCTAATAAATTCTGACCCCGCCTGCTTGCTTGTAAGAAAAAAAAAACACCGATATGTGACCCTGATATGATTTTGTATATAACAACAGCAGAAACTTGTACAATTTTGTACTAATCTTTATTTTTCATCAAATTTTCCTAAAGGTGGAATTCTTCTTTAGTCATTTACAGGCTCCATGTGAAATATGAGACACCACAGATTAGGCAAAGTGTAGTACCTTCACATACTGCAAACTTATTGTCATCTGTGTAACTTTGGCGACACGGTTGTGTAGTTAGCACGTCTGCCTCATAGCAAGAAGTCTCTCGGCGAGGGAGTTTCTGTGTGGAGTTCGCACGTCCTCTCTGTACTTGTGTGGGTTTCCTCCAGGTACTCTGGTGCCCTCCTACAGGTCAAATTTACCCTAGGTGTGAGTGCGAGTGTGAATGGTTGTGTGTGTCTTGCCCTACGATGATCTGGTGAGTTCTTCATATCAGGATGTACCCCACCTTTGCCAAGTGTTGGATAAGATAGGAACAAGCCTCCCTGCAAGCCTTATAGGATTAAGATGTTCGGCGTTTAATAAATGAATAACTTTCTACAAATAATAAAAGCATACTGTGTACATATTCAGACTTTTACTCACTCATTTGCCAAACTGCTTAACTGTAAAAGGGTTACAGGAAGACTGTAGCCTATCAGAGCTGACAATGGGCGAAGGCGGGGTACACCCTGAACAGCTCGCCAAACCACCGCAGGGCCAACAAACACGCAACCATTCACACCAAGGGGTAATTTATAACAGCCAATAAGCCTAATGTGCATATATTTGGATTGTAGGAAGAAAACCAGATTACCTGGAGGAAACTCATGTGAGCACATGAAGAAAATGTGATGAAGAAAACTCCACACATAAACGTCTGAGCTGATACGAGCCTGAAACTCCAACCCAGGTCCTTCTTATTTTTGAGATGGACGTGCAAACCACTACGCCACTGTTCAGACACGCGTTGTACTAATAATTTAAGGATGAGTATTCAGATGTGGGCCGTGGTGGGACTTTAATAGCACAAAGCATAAAAACAAATCTCAGGAGCAGTTCAGAGGATGAACACAGAAGAGGGGGGGAAAAAAGTTCAAAGTAAATCCTGTGTCAGAGCTGAACAAGAGATGATGTACTAATGTTAAGTAAATACACATACAGTTTAAAGGCTCCATCAAGCATGCAAATCAGGCTAATGTTGCAATATACACTAGATATTACAACATCTCTGCCACATATCACTAAGAAATTCACACACCATTGAGAAAAATAAATAAAAAAAATCACGGAGGTGTAGTACATGATCCTGTAATGTTGCGTCTTGGGGTTTAAGGAAGTAGATTCACATACAGGAATTTGGGATGTTTAGTTTCAGGAAGCGAAACAAAAATGAACACAAACATAGAATGAAGAATGAATACTTTATTCATCGTTTGAATTCCCTCGACCACTCCGAGTACATGACGATAGCAGTTAAAAAAATAAAATAAATTGGTGTTAATCTTATGAGTTGCATTAATTCAGTTTATTGTGTATATATTAAAAAAAAAATACAAAACCACATCACAGCCTCCTTAAAGCAACATCTCAGCTGTTTAATTTTCACAGTATGGCGTGTTCAAGTGAGTGATACCTGGCAGAAAAGCCTTAATACATATTCAACAAAGTGAAGACAAATTTACATTTGTTACACACAACACTAAATTTTTACAGAGCAGTTAAAGAGAAGTAAGGAAGGTAAGACAGGTTAAAGGTTAAAGCACTTGTAAGGACCTGGATCAGGTTTGTAAACAGAGTGAACTGAATGAACAGGCACAGGGAAGGCAAGAAAGAGGAGAGGAAAGAGTGCTGGTGAGATTTTTGGTCACGTTTCACAGGTAGCATACCGTCTACAGTGGTTTCCAAGGTTCCTGATATTAGCATACCCGTTAGTATTCATAGGTTCTGTCCCTGAAGTACTGCATGCGCTTGTTTGAACAGTAGGAAAATAGACAATATAATTTTTTAAAAATAGTTTAAGGACTATTTCTCAAGACTTTTAACTAAAATATAATATAAATGTGTTAACTTTACTCATTGCAAAACATAAAAGGAAACTCCGCCCTTTCTCCAGCATGCACCATAATTTGCAGGGAAAAAAATCTAGACCTAATTTAGTCGTATCCAATTCCCACTCCTCAAGAATTACCTCCCCATCACATATGACCACCACCAACCGTGGAGGCGCAAGCATGCACACGTGCCCTTCCATGAGACGCAATGCTGCCACCCGCATCTTTACGAACTGCTGCGTATGTGTATTTGGCAGCGGCCTAACACACTTGACAGGAAAGCGCTATCCGCCCCTTTGTACGGATGAACTCACAGACGCCCATGATTGGCTGGTGATCACTGTGAGTGAGTGTTTATTAGAGTCTCCGTCTTATTTACTATAGTATCATACAATCAGTCGTACCAACAATAGTGGGAGGTGAGTGTGTGCTATCCCTCCCGTGAGAGCTCGATTAATTAGCTTCCATTGACTCCCGGCTGCGTCATTGGCTGCGGCATCAACATTGGTTTGGAAAGCGTGATCTCCAGGTTGACAGTCGCACACTCTGTCGATGCGCCACTCAGGAGCCGATCATACCAAATTGGCTTTTTGTCTTGACTTTGTGATTGTGCAAAATGTCACATCACTTCATCTGAGAAATCTTCCTCTTGCCCACCAAGCTTGTTTTGTTTTTTGTTTTAATTTCTTGTTCGGTAGCATGAATTAGAAAACGTGTGCTGAACATTTCGCAGATGAAATCACGTGGCGGATTCGTGTGCACACGACGACTCGTGCACAAGAGCCCCTTTAATGAGAAATCCAGCATAGAGGTAGTGCTGTCATTGCTCCAAACAATGGTCTCATTGTCCTGTAATGCAAAGCAGCTATAGGTTAACCTTCAGAGACCAAAAATTTACGTTGTGTGTCTTCTCATTTCTTCACACTGCTTCTGTCCCTCACCACCCAATAACTAGTGAACTTGATTGATGTCTTTAAATACGAAGTAGTTTGGGAAAAGAGTGATACCCACTGACTCCATATGAGGATTCTATGGTTACATACATACAATATTGTTGGGTCCCAAGAGAATATTTATGGTGCGCTCCATTTGTACAAGAAATATTGATTGGGACGCCTCCTGATGTCGTCCCGGGAATCACCCCAAGATGGCTGCTCTGCACATGAAGCTGTAACAATATTCTGTTTATCAGAACTTCAGTTTCAGTCATAAAAACAGTAATGTCCAACATCCATTTAAGGTACTTGGAATACCAAGTAATGCAGTGCTATTAAGTGGTATTGTGAAGATACTGTAAGATAGATGAGGGGAAAGAAGACAGATGGAACAGACTAAACCGCTGTATATACGCACCATATACGCGAGGGCGAAATTCTGCTCGTACTGCTATCTGTGTGTAGTCATGTGGCATAATGGGTAACGTTTACAAGTAAAAATGGAGCAACATGTCTAGGACTGAGTGCTTAATTCTGGATTTCATTAGAAAATGAATCAAGGATGTCGTTTATGGTGGAGTTTCCCTTTAGGTTGGAATAGAAATATAATATACTATCAATTTCTTTTCAGCGCTAATAAATAACCCAAACGCACGGATATCTGTGCTAACTGCATCTTCTAGATTTATCCATCACAAAAAAATAAGTAGTAATAATCTAGTATTCGTATTGTGTTTAGACTTTATATTACATGTGTGTTGTTTGTGTTCCCTAACACCCCTCATTACTCTGTAACCGCCTCCTCTTGTGAGGCTGCTTCAGTACCGTTGCTCTCGGCGCTCGTTTCCTCCACAACAGGAAGTGCAGGACTTTCCAGCTCCTTGGCTGCTGCCTCCACCTCCTCCGCGATCTTCTCCACCTCCTGAGCCACCGCCACCACCTCTTCAGCAGTCTCCTCGACAACAACAGCCACCTTGGCGACCACTTCCGCAGCTTCGGCAACAACCTCAGCAGTTGTCTCCACTACGGAAGCCGGCTCCACCTCCTCCTTAGCTTCAGCGGCAATCTCGACGGCCACCGGTGCCGCCTCGGCCTCTGGCGGAGCTCCGGCGGCTACCTCGACGACTTCCTCCACAACTTTCTCGTCTTCCTCAGCATCTTCACATACAGGAAGAGAAAGATTCTATGGTTACATGTGGAAAAAAAGAACTTTTTCAAAGTTGCAATCTGCTAAAATCCCTTTGATAGTTTGCACTCGTCGCGTCAAATCATACAAGACTAGATAATGGCAAAACTAACAGTATACAGATATTAAACTAACAAATCAGGTATAAACTAGTGAACTGAATAAAACAAAACTAGCCACATCTTCAAATAATACTAGCTTTTATGTACATTTACAAAAAAAGCAAAAGAAACATACGCAGGTAATTTCTATGCAAATCACTTCCGTGTTTGCAGTATCTGTGACGTGAGTCACATGCAACTTTGTGAGTATTTAATACTTCTTTTTTTCCACGATGAAGGTTGTAATAACAATAGAACGTTATAAGGTGCAAAGACATATATGATGTATGCATTCTTTTATTATGTTGGGGTTTAATTTCCCTCTAAAAATTCTTTTTAAAAATTTAATCAATCCCTTACAGCCAATCAGGACAGAGAATTAAACCGCACTGTGGTCCACACAAAAACGAGTTTTGGTTTATATCCAAGACACAAAATAAATACCATTCACAGAATAAAATCCGTTTCTGTGTCATTTGTCGTTACATTTCTTCCTCAGAGCGGTAAGCAAAAATAAACCGCCGCGATGGATATCTAACGTGACGTGTTGATTCATCTGGCATTGACAAGCCCAACGCTTCTATTCAGACATCTAATTAATGTGATCTGTCATGTTATTGAACCACAGTCCTGCAATGAAAAGGTTAGGAATGTTGCCAGATTGGAATGACCCCAAACCTGGTCGACTCTGGGTGTGTCTTAATCCGATTTCTTACGCGGGATAGAGAAAAACAAAACAGCTTCAGAGATAGCAGAACCATTCAGCAGCATGGCATTTGTGAAGAAATGGCCCAGATAAAATATATAAATGGTCAAGGTCATTGTGCAAAGGTCAAACAGAGAAACTGACAAGTCTAGCCACATCTACACACCATAGAAAACCTGCATGAAAAATGTCCCATTGATCCGTCCGGCCTGGACAATATTTAAACATGGACTCACAAGCGGATACAGGCCATGACAATATCCTGGCAACTGCTAAGGCGTAAACAGTTCAGTAATGTAGAAGCCACAGCTGGTCTCAAAACAGTTGCAGCAGGAAACACACTCAACAAAATATTTATTGTACTGGTACCCACTGGATATCAGCAATCGCACATTCTGACTGGTTAATCTGCTACTACGGTATCATCACATATACCACTAGTAGCTACGTCACTACAGCAATTCATGCTAAGCTAATCGCCAACACTGGCCAGCTAGACTGATTTCATGAGAATGAACAAAATTTGGAATGAAAGTATGATAGTTTTGGGATTTTTTTCACAAATTACACATTTCCTGGCAACAAACAAGACCTCATCGGCCTGCAGAAAGGAACAGGCCTCCAGTTCTCAGCATCGCCTGATGCCGGAGACTACGGGAGAGGTCACCGTAACCGTAAATGTGTTAAAAGCGCAAGCCTACAGAACAAGTCCCTGATCTTCATAACGAGTTTACAGCCTTGAGCCAATCGTCACCACACATTTTGTTAAACAGCTTCCTTATCTATATCGTCACTGATTTATATGCGCTGTAATGGAGATAAGAGGCTGTAATTTGTGTGATTTGGAAGCGATCCTATGTATTTAAAGATGTTTGTCGGTGGTAAGGAATAGCATAATGAAGTGTAATGAGCCATGAATGAGTCCTAACTGTCGTGTTTATACACGGAAAACCATAACAGAGGGAGGACGGGATTGGATATGCCGGTATCCGGGAGACACCTGTATCTAGGACGAGCTTGAAACGACAACATTTGCGAATTATGTTAATATAAAACACGACACAGTGAATTTGTTATAAGATAATATTCAACAGTAAGGTGGCGTAATGGTGCGCAGCTCTTACAGAAAACAGAGATACACTACCTAAAAGCGGAGCTCCGGTTAGACAGCGATATTATCGTTAACGTGCACACGTAAAGAGAATAAGCTGCGACGTGCAAGTGCACTAAGCGCCAACGGCGTGCGTGCACGTAAAATATTGGGTTGCCTGTGTGGGCATGTGGGCATGGATGCAACAACAAAATCGAGCTCATAGCTTTACAATATTTGCATAAGTATGGCACTCCGCAAGAATTACCGTATCGAGGAGTTCTCACCTTAGTAAACCGTACTACATTAAAAAAAAATTTCCATCATTAAGACATTTGTTTATATTTTTTCCCCTTTGCTTTTTTTTGGGTTGTTGAACTCCACTTCTTATATCATCCAAATAAAAAAATATATTAAAAAAATTTTTAAAAAGGAAAAAAAGTGCTTTTAACATACTCCTTGTGCACTTCTTGTTAATACCACTTTAAAACACTGCAACTCTTCTCAAATTAGCACGATACAGTGAACAGGACGCGGTGCCTTCAGATGTAGGTATATCTCGCTAAGAATCTTCCTCCACGGCTAAAAATACACAAACTGCTGGAGAGAAATATGACCTCTCGACTTCTCCCTTCACTAAAAAAAAAAAAACTCAATCACAGCGTAACTTCAACCCAAGCTCTGAGCCTCACTTCACCCACGGCATAGTTTGGGGAGGGCATGGAATTGGCAAGGGGGGACAAAATGGGGTGGTGTTATCTCCTGTGAATAATGAGATCCTATCAGAGAACTGTATATCTGAAAATGATAGAATCAGTCTCGCACTCAAGGGAGGGAACTTATATTAACACAACATTTCATATATTCAACATAAATAACCCAGAACATCAATGGATCAGCCATGGTACCGCTACTCTACTCTATTTTTTATTTTTGTGCTACTGGTTTTATAGCATAGCTACAATTCCCCATTAGTGAGATTCACACTCACTCACTCGTTTGCTGAACCACTTAATCCTACTACGGCCGCGGGGAGGCTGGTGTCTATCTCAGTGTATACCCTGAACGGCTAGCCGGACCATCACAACAAAGCAAATTACCCTAATGTTTTTGGACTGTGAAAGGAAACCGGAATACCTGGAGAAAACCCACACGAAAAAGTCAAACTCCACACAGAGACACACAAGAAAGGGAATCAAACCCAGGACCTTCTTGTCACACGTGCTAAACACTATGCCACCGTGCTGCCCCATTAGTGAGATTTCATAACGTAAAAACTTTATGCAGTAACACAAGACTACTTAAATAATGAGAAATTCCATTTATTTCAAATCTTGGACTCAGTAAATGACGTCACACTCGAGTTGAGTTTGTTCAAGTATAGAAGTCAAAAATTAAATACCACTGAGAACTTACTCCTTAGTGGCCATGGCTTGGGCTTCCACTCGTTCTTGGGCCGTGCCTCGATCTCTGCAATGCGATCTGAGAAACGCTCCTTGTCTCTAGACACCGTCCTGTATACCTGTCAATCAAAACACATTCCAAAAGCACATAATAATAATAATAATACTAATAATAATAATAAAGGCTGCTCTTTATGGTTTTAAACGTGAAATGATGAAGAACTTACATAAACCCCAGCAGCAGCGAAAGCTCCACCACACAATAGTACATAAAACAGGTTTTCCCCTGAGCTGCCAGGAACCGATGACATGAGCCTCCGGGGAACGACTGCAGACACAGAAAAGCTTTAAATGAAACCAAAACACTTAATTATACAGCTCTCTGGTTTATTGTTCTCGAGTCACATCAGCTCCTGTGACAGATCAACAAAGTCTTTTTGGCGTGTTTTTTTTTAATTAATAACAAATTGTTTTATTTTTTTGGATTTTTCCCCATTTTTCTCCCTAATTTAATCGTTTCCAATTCCCACCCATCAACTTTTGCCTTCCCTATCACACAAGCAACATCGACCGGGGGGGGGGGCCCACACGTCCCGCCCGCTTCTTTTCGAACTGCTGCGCATGTGTATTTGGGGGCGGCCTAACACACTCGGAGGGAAAGCGCTATCCACCCCCTCGTACAAATAAGCTCACAGACGCCCATGATTGGCTGGTGATCGCTGTGAGTGACAGGGAAGTGAGCGTATGCCATCTCTCCCCCCCGTGAGAGCTCAGCCAATTAGCTCCCATGGACTTCCGGTCACAGATGGCTGTGGCATCAACCCGGATTCGAACTTGCGATCTTTGGCTAACTATCTGCGCATTAATATAACAGAAGTCTGACTGGATAACGCTTGAAGCGAAACAGCTGAAAAAAACCTCAGTGTACTCTGGTGTAGTAAACTGTATAATGCAGCTCTGGATGGGTTTCAATATATGAATGCTACTTAAATAAATTTGTACATCGTCATAGAGACGGTTAAGTTATTTGTGCTCTCGAACATCCATAAGTCGCTCTGCTTAAAGCTCACCTGTCATGTTTTAAAATAAACTGTAAATATCTTGAATTAGTTTGTTTTTGCTGATGTTTTCACGTAGTAGGTAGTATAACAAAGATAAATAGGTCATATATAAATATATAGTATATTGTCAAATTTCTCAGCTCTCCAAGTTAGGCATAAGATTTATTTATGCAGGTAATCTTTCAGGAGTCAAAGGGTAACTCACACACACAATGTTTTTGTCCAAGTGATACCATGTGGTGACAGATTAAACCAGCTTAATCTTCTGCAGAAAAACAAGAGTCCCACTTTTGCTTTATCCTAGTTGTCCCAATTTTCCCAGTATGTACATTTCAAACTGGGCAACTCGGACTTTCTTTTGCTAGTTTCAACCTGAAGAGGTTACAAGGTAATTCATCAGAAGGTTAGTAAAAGGTTAAAAAGGTCACTGCATAGTGCTTAAACCATCTGACTAAAGTAGAACATAACACTGCATGACGGCAACTTACCAGTGTTTATTTATTTATTTATTTAAAGAAAGTCTTTTCACATTTTTTATACATTTACCAATATGCTTAAAGATGGGGTTGGTAAATTTTATCTGCATGTACAAACTGTTCTATTGGTTGAAATGGTCTTTAAACCCTGACAGCAAACAATAACTTATAAAATATGAAAAGCACCCCCCCAAATAGATAGATAGATAGATAGATAGATAGATAGATAGATAGATAGATAGATAAAAATAACTTAATAAATAAAACCAACTGTGGCCACTGTAATCCTGTAAAAACACCAACAAATCACTGACTTGAGGTCCACAGGGAAACATCCAATCCCACATCTCCGTACCCATGTGTGACCCTACCGTCACTTTGGATGGGACTTCAAAGGCAAAGGAGGGTTTAGCCATAGCCTTGAACAGATGCTACTTTCAAATTTTGCGAGCTTTCCAGATTACCAACCCTAGCTTTAATCCTGTAAAACAAGTTCATCACTTATGGTACACCTGATCTGAAGTGTCAAAGCTATCACTAGTAATCATTTCAAAGGTTAGCAGGGGAAATCCTAGCCGGTCACTTTATAAAGAAACTAGAAAGCTAAATATTCATTAATTTTCTGAACCGCTTATTCCTAATTAGTGTCGCAGGGAGGCTGGCGCCCATCTCAGCCGACTCTGGGCGAGGGCGGGGTACACCCTGTGCATGTTTTTGGACTGTGGGAGGAAACCGGAGTACCCGGAGGAAACCCATGCAAGCATGGGGAGAACATGCAAACTCCACACAGAAACGCCCGAGCTGGGAATCGAACCCAGGACCTTCTTGCTGTGAGGCGGACGTGCTAACCACTACGCCACCAAGCCGCCCTGAAAGCTAAATAATAATAATAATAATAATAATAATAATAATAGGTTCGGAGGACTTTAGTGTGGTTGACTTCTTTAAACAATTCACTAATACTGGAGACTCCCTCCACAAAGAAGAGAATCTTGCTTAGTGCTGATATTATATAACCGGAAGTAATGTCAGATGTTGTAGTAGAAAGTTAATTAAAATTTTCTGACCAGTCAGAATCAAGAACAGTGTACCATTAATTTGCATAATAATAAATAGAAAGTGTGATATATTTTTATTGAAATAAATAATTATTAAGTATATAATAATGACATCTTTTGCTCCAAATTGTAGGAAGACATTTTAAATGATGATCGATGGGGGTTTTTTTGGACTTTTGAGCTTCACACATGCACACGGAGCCATTTTTCCAGCCACCCCAGCCAAATGAAGGTCATAAATAAAATATCACCACTATCACTTTATAAAATCACCAAATCCTCCAAAATAAACCTGAAAATAGGTTTTGTGTCAGTGTTCTACTGTAGCAGATTATTCCACCTGATGTTATTGTGCACGAAACTAAATTCAGTGCAAAATATCAAACTACAAAAAAGCTGGAATAACAAATTCAGTGCTGGTGCTTTATAAAAAAAAAAAATCTATCCGTGTGCACTTAACAGGATGTATTTCTTTGCTTCAAAACAAAAAGAAAAGAAAAGAAAAAGAAGAAGATCCCATTCTGCTGGGTTAAGTAACTAGTACATTGAGTACTTTAGGACCCTTATTGCTAAATGCCTGAACTTGAACTAAAGCTAAACACTTTTAAAATCACATTATAAATTGTTCAATTTAACCCTCATTAAAAAACATTTTTTATTATTTTGTTTTAAACAAAACCTTTGTTTAATACATTTACAAGCATGCATATGTTTATAAAGTTTCTGGTCTGACCTTCACTTCCCCTTGCATGCAGGCATACTTGCACAACACTTGTTTCTGTGTTTGTTACAGAGCAGAAACATCACATTTCTCATTTAATGCAATCAGTATTAAAGCTTTTAAAGATGTTACCACAGTACAGTGACGACCTCATAGTGTTATATAATCAAATTAGAGGAAGAGGCATGTTTTGATTAAATAGAGTGCATGATGTTGCTCACCAGATCCATGCAGGACTGGTGTGCAGTGTGTGATGGTGTGTCTGGTCAGAGGAGAAATCCTCTGCAAAGCCGCCCTGCACAGATACATGGCTCTTCTTTTTTAGTTCCACGGGAGGAGAAATGCAGCCAGGAATAAACAGCAGCAGTTCAGCAAGTGGGACTGAACTATAAAGAGCTGGACAGAAAAGGGGGCGTGAGAGCACGAGTAATGAGTCGGCTCTGTCAGTAGGTTCTTTCAGGTGAACCTTTGGAGTCGACTCACAGACAGGATATGTTCGTTTTACTCAAAGTTGATGACAACGCTTTCAGTGATACATTGAAGTGCGTGCGGTTACAAAAAACGAACAATGTCTTGTCGTAAAATCACACTTTATCTGGGTAATATGGAAAACAAAGAATAGTGAATTAAGTGTGACACGAAAGAGTCGGCTCCCATGTGTGAATCAATCCAAGTAACGTGCCACGAGACGTGATTACGTCACGCTTTATCCGGAAGTTAATTCCTCACCCTCCCATTCATTCAGGCATTTTACTTTTTAAAAATTATTTTAAAAAATTTTCTAGATTTCTTTCACGCCTTATTTTGTATTTTTCACCTAAAACATATTGTGATTTTTTTGTTACAAATTCCAGAAACACGTATGCTAATCTTTGCTAACTAGCAAGTTAGCTCGTTTGTAGCAGGCGACTACGATGTATCTTAACGATATATTTTTTAATGTATTTATTTATTTTTGTTGTACACACACGAAAACAGATTATTTTATACCGTTTATCTGCTTTTGGTGACGTTTTGTGAACGTTTTTATAGACAAAAATACCCGGATGTAACGGCGGCTTCTAATTTGTCCAATCCATCCCACGTGAGCAAAAAACCCCAATCCAACCCCCCCCCCCCGCCAAAAAAAAAACAACAACCAAAAAAAATATCCCAGAACAGAAATCAACAAATGTCTTTTTATTTATTTTAATTATAATTTTTTTAGCCAAACTTGGTCTTACACATCACTTAAGTTTTATTTTAAATTTGAAATAATTATATAATATATTAAATATATTTTATACTTTCTGCTTGTTGTACTCATATGTGCAGTTATGTATTTGGATTTTTTTATTACACTTTATAAGATTGAATTAAACAACCCAAGTTGCAGGAGAGGCTATTTTGTGTACACAAGTGCTATCCACCTTCCTACAAAATATTTCATTAATTTACCGAGCTGCTTACTCCTATTAGGTTCACCAAGAGGCCGGAGCCTATCTCAGCCAAATCTGGGCAAAGATGGAACCTACCCTGACCAGTTCACCAGTCCACTGCGGGGTCAACACACACAAAACCATTTACATTTACACCTAAGGCTAATTTTGGAACAGCCAATTAGCCTAATGTGCATGTCCTTGGACTGTGGGAGGAAACCCAAGCAAGCATGGAAAGAACATAGAAATGTTAAAATTTAATTTCAGCTTTTATACACACCTTATTCAATTAATATTTAATTGTCCTAAAATGGTAAAGAGATTTGTTTTGTACCTGAGGCAGCTTGCACATGTGCAGCTACTTATATTTTTCCATCCATTCATATAATTATCTATATTGCTTATCTGAAAATTAAATTCCACCCTGATCTGGGACTTTTTCTTAAGGATTCTAAACCAATGTAGGATAGGGGAAATTTCGGCGTTTTACCCCATATGTAAAGACTTCATAACTCTCACAACAATTACATCGATCACAAATTTTGGTCAGGATCCAAGAGCATTCTGGATCTGATAAACTGGAATAATGAAGTATACAGTATTAGGCTTACTCAGAAAAATTTTTTGAAAATAATATTTAGCAGGAGGAGGGAAATGAGCTGGCTAAAAAGAGATGTGTGCTCTGAGTGATTCCAGTACAGTTTCTTTGTTCCAGGAGTGAAATTTTAAGCGTTTCATCACAGGATGAAAGGTGATAAATCAGGAAAACTACAGTACTAATTTGTAGTGATGCTTCACTCTTACAGGGGAAAATGGATGGAAATCACGAGAGCAAAATTACTAAAAGCCTTTAATCACTCACACATCCCAATTCCACATTTCAATTTATTACCCTCCTGTTTATTTATATTTAATGATGTCCAACAGACAAAGAAATAATGAACAAACTAACAAATCTTTATTATACATAACAGATGACACCAAAGAGTGAAGCACACATGTAGAGGAAAATAAAATCTGCAAGAAAACAGAAAAAATAATTAGCTGTAAGGTATTCTTATTAATCAGGACAGATTCACGTCAACACCTTGCTTACATGTTACGACTCATTACTCCAGTCCATTTCTTGCTTTGTATTCCTGCACATCACTCAGGTGCTGTTTGAAGAGCTGACAAAACACAGAGCAATTATTATTATTTCATCATTATTATATTTGAACAACATTCCACAAAATACATAAATTTTGAGGTTGTGACTCATGATTACCGTTGCCCACAGGAGAGCTGTGGTCCCGAAGGCTAGACCCACTCGCAGCATGTTCGGTCTGGAGGGATCCGGTTTAGTTGCAGTGAAAGCATTTCTGCTGATGACTGTTAAAAAAACAGCAAACTCTAAAAGTTATCATGATGTCACAGTTTGGGGGGGGATAAAATGCAAGTTGGAGAGCCTACAGCAGGAGTTAGAAAACGACAGGACAATATGATGACAGAAAATATCGAATAAATATAAACAGGACTGCATATCTGCAGAAGATGATACAGTATGGAAGGTATATAACATTGTAAGGTGTAATTTTAGTATTCAACACCGGCATACTGATGCAAAGCTTCAGAGACTTTCTGTGATTATTACTCTAAAGATTATTTTCTTATAACAACAGCTTTTCACGCCCCCACCCTTTAATAAAGTAATAATTGAAAAAATCCTGCTAAGTGCTATGTACAGAGCCTTGACACTAGAGACTCCTTCCTTAAAGGATAAATAAACATCTAACTTATCAATTATTCTTTATTATAAACTTATGATTTACCTTGGAGTCGGAAAAACCATCAACACTACTGATACAGGTAATAAGTCAACATTTTCTGACTCAATAAACGTAAAATTCAACAATACAAATATTTTATTCACATTTTATTGCAGCTACTCAATCAGGCTAAGCTACAATAAGCTAACAGATAAAGCTAAGGTCAGCCTGCAGGCCTAGCTAGCTAATATGTCCCAAATGAATCGTTTATAAATAATATATCTTTATTTTAAAAAAAAATAGTAACATATGGCAAGCCCCAAAACTACTCAGACATTAATACTTACTCCTGTTTAAAGTTGTAGTTCGGAGTAATAACCGACCCAAAGTCATTTTGACACAGAAGCAAAAGGACGAGACGCTCGATTAGATCGGTGTTCGATTGGATTTGTCGGAACGGACACTTAAACACACACAGAGCAATTGATTACCATTTCAAATAATGTTAAAACTGGTACAAAAAAGGCTATTATTCAAAAACAGATAGTGTGGTTTGTGAAGATAAGTTATGAAGCCTAACATAATGTATTTAAAGCTAACTGTCTCAGTACAAGTTAAAGTAAAACCTAAGAGGACTGCAGTCCAGCAGTAGTTCCCTAACTACCAATTTTCAACCTATTTACCATTTACCCCTTATTTACACACTCATTACTCATTGCCAAACCACCTAAACCTACTACAAGAGATTCGGGGAGGCTGAAGCCCATCTCAGCCAACAGTGGCCAAAGACGAGGTGCACCCTGAAGAGCACAGACCATAGCAGGGCAACACACACGACCATTCACCCTCACATTCACACCTAGGGCAATTTGGATCAGCCAATTAGCATAACATGCATGTATTTGGACTGTGGAAGGAAACCAGAGTACCTGGAGAAAAACCACACAAGCACAGGGAAAACGCAGGTCAACGGTTCAATCCCCACTATCAACCCTTAACCCTCAATTGCTCAGTTGTATAAAAATGATAAATGTAAGTTGCTCTGGATAAGAGCAAATGTAAATGTCTCTGAAGTTTTCTGATGACTCTGCTGTAGTTGGATGAATCAGCGCAGTGCGTTGTGTCCCCCCTAATAAAATAAGGTGGGCACGGTGGTGAGCACTATCATCTCACAAAAAGAAGGTTTTGTGTTCAAGCCTGATGGTCTAAGAGTGTAGTGTCGGGCTAGCGACACTCTCTAGGGCATTTCTGTGTGGAGTTTGCATGTTCTCTCCATGCTTGCTGAGTGGAGTGCTCTTGTTTCCTGTCACAGTCCATAGACATGCACATAAGGCATATTACTTATTTCAAATTGCCCCTAGGTGTGGATGAATGTTTGCCTGGGAAAACAGGTTCTGCAGGGAGCTTCCAAGCTGCGAATCTCACAAGTAAAAACACACATAACGGTGGAAACCAAAAAGGTTTGAGCAATGCATCATACAGACTGAGATTATAGTAAAATATTATTATTAGAATTAGATAAATAGCAATATATTTGAAGATGGTACAACAATAGAAAAAATTACAGAAACCTAAATGATTTTTATATATATATAGATAGATAGATAGATAGATAGATAGATAGATAGATAGATAGATAGATAGATAGATAGATAGATAGATAGATATACACACATGCACATTTTTCCTACTGGTTCGGGAATCGAACCAGCTATCTTTCCCAAAGCCGCTTCTCTAACCATTATGGTTAGGGTTATGGCAGCCCCCATTTTTTGATCTTTCAAAAAATATAATTACACACTCACTCATTTCCTGAACCTCTTAATCCTTCCAGGGTTACTGTCTCAGCCGACACTGTGCGATGGCGGTGTACACCCTGAACAGCTCGCCAGATGCAGGGCCAAAACACACTCACAACCATTTATATTCACAGGCAATTTCGAACAGCCAATCGGATGCACTTGATTTTGGACTGTAGGAGGAAACCAGAGTACCCAAAAGAAATCCACACAAGCATGGGGAGAACATGCAAACTCTAAGAACTCGAACCTGGGACCTTTTTGCTGTGAGGAAAATGCGCTAGCCACCCTGGTGAACATGAAGGTACATTTAATTTTGAAAATCTGAGTTATATTTAACAATGCATATTAATTATGGGCTTAAAACAAAGTTAATTATAAAATAAATAGTAATTATTTAATATTATTATTAGAAGTAATAGTCATCAGTACTACTTTACTATCATCATTATTATTATTATTATTAATAATAATATTAAGTAATTTAGTTTAAAAATAAATAAATAACTTCATCTTCATGAAGATGAAGATAAAGTTAGTTATTTATTTTTATTGCCATTATTGTTTAATTATTTATTTTTATTTTCGCCATTAATATTACCACTATTATTTATTTATTATTTTTATTTTTATTATTATTATTACTATTATTATTATTATTATTAATAATAATTATTTGTATTTGTATTTTTATTGTTTATTTATTACTATTGTTATTATTAATAATAATAATAACAATTGTTATAATTATTATCATTTATATTAATATTATTATTGTTGTTGTAATTATTGTTATTATTATTATTATCATCATTGTTATTATTATTATAATTGTTGTTATTATTATTATCATCATCGTCATCATCATTATTATTATTCTTTATTTATTTATTTTAATTAGCATTATTATTAATTTTTTGTTGTTATTATTATTATTATTATTATTATTATTATTATTATTATTATGGTGTAGTTTTATGATTTACCCGGAAGTGAAGCTCTGGCCGGTGCGCATGCGCAGACCGTGGGTTGTCCTGGAGAAAAGCCGAAGCCGCCATGTTGGTTCCGTCACCACGTGAAGATTCCTGATCCTAAAGACAGTGAAAGTTTCAGGGGGGGGTTTTAAATTTAACAGAAGCCAGTCGTGGAGAGGATTGTGATCGCAGCCCAGCTCCAGCTCTGATTCATGTTGGTGTCTCAGTGAAGAGCAGTGACAGCGATGCCCTCAGTAACACTACCGCCTAAAGAGAACGCTCTCTTTAAGAGGATACTGGTGAGTTATAACATGTTTTAGCAAATTTATCACCACCCTGAACGACTTCTCACATCAGGACTCATTCATATAACGCGACTAAAGTTCACTAAAGTCAGCGGTAATGCGTGGTTTATGAAATTAAACAGTGAAATGAAGTAAAAGTGCTGAAGTGGAGGGGCGGCGTGTCAATAACATGTACTTCTCCTACACTAGTGCACTACATAGGGCATGACCTCGTCCCTTGTACGCTTTAGTTATTGGCACTGTGTAGGGGTTAAACAGTGATTTGGATCTGAACCATGGGGTTACAGAGAATTTAAATACTCACCGACTAGTTTATTGTTCAGTAAAAGTTCCAGAGTTGTCTTAATGTTAATAAAGATATATTTTTGACTAATTATCTTAAGTGCTCAAATGTGCATGTTTTGAAAATGCTTGTTATACTCTTCTGACAAGTTGCTAAGTCACGTGACGCTTTTCCAATAATTTTACTTATAATGTGTAGTGAAAATATTTTTGATTATTAATACATAAATATCAAGAGTGAGCTAATAATATTAATAAGTAATAAAATAATTAAAAGAAGGAAAAAGCACTAGTATTATGTATACTGACGTCTGACGTCATGAATTGATTTGCATATCAATTGCTCATTTGCATATCACAAAAATCTACAGAATAACTGCAGGCTTATCCTAATAGAAAGTGTGGATCAAAATATTTAGGTTGTCAGGAATATAATCAGCGATGTTGCGATGTGATGGAGTTAGTGTCACTAGCATTACTTATAATTAACAGCACAGCCTGTTTCCTCCGGGCACCCCGGTTTCCTCCAACAGTCCAAAGGCATGCACGTGAGGCTGATTGTCGTTTGGTCCTGGGCGCTGTTCAGGGAATACCCCGCCTTCTTTCAGTGCTGGCTGAGTTAGGCTCCAGCCTCTCTGTGACCCTAGTAGGATTAAGCGCTTCGGCAGATTAGAGCGTGAGCACACTATTGTAATGGAGTTATATTTGGAACATTTTAGATGTTCCTGTCCTTGCTGATCACTCATCAGACTCTTGCTCTCTTCTCTCCCTCTTTTCCCTCGAAGTAAGTACACGAGATTAAAAACACAAAAAAGCCATAACGGATGAAGTTGTTTTATCGAAGTACCGTCAGAGCATCTGTTATGTTAGAGATAATGTGCAACTCTATGTATTATCACGAAATGCACCCTGACAGTAGGATCAGGACCCTGATGCACAGCGGAGGAAATCGTGCATCGCGCTGAAGTGGTTTATTACAAAGTAATTACTGACTCTCTGTACATTATCCCACTCATTACACATCTACTTAATATTGATTTGAAAAATTATTTCATGGCTTCTGCTAATGACGGGCTCCATAGCAACAGTCTGTAATAATGAAGTAATGGGTTGCTGAATATAGTAATCGACCGATTACGCGTTCATCCATTCAAGTATGAGCGAATCGAGTATTCCAGTAAACTGCAATAAAGAAAAGTGACCACCACCTTCTGACCAATCAGAGTTGAGATTTCAGCAGCTTTTAAAATACCAGATCATTAAAAATTAATGGTTTTTCATTTGTGTTTGTTGAGGTGTGCATAAAATTTGTCTGTCTGTCTTTCTGTCTGTCTGATTCTCTCGCTGTCCCTGTGCCTCTTTGTCTTCCTGGTTGTCTCTTTCTATTTTTGTCTCTCTCTCTGAATTTCTTTCTCTCCTCTTTGTCGCTGTCTCCCTCTCTTGCTCTTTCTCTCTCTCTCTCTCTCTCTCTCTCTCTCTCTCTCTCTCTCTCTCGCGCTTTTTGTCTCTCTGAATTTCTCTGACTCTTCTCTCTGTCACTGTTTGCCCCCTCTCTGAGTCTCTGTCTCTCTCTTTTCGAATTTCTTTCACCTCTTTCTGACTCTCTATCTCAATCTCTCTCTCTCTCTCTCTCTCTGTCTCTGTCTCCCCTGTCTGTCTCTCTGCTTCTCTTACGTCAGAGGTGCTACGAGCACAAGCAGTACAGAAACGGACTGAAGTTTTGCAAGCAGATCCTGTCCAACCCCAAATTTGCCGAGCATGGAGGTAAGGAGGATGTAAACGCTGCTTTAAAGCAGCACGGTTGTTTTAAGCCTATTTTCATCTTGTGTGATGTGTTACACCGCTGTCTTCGCGTGTGTGTTGTCAGAAACGCTGGCGATGAAGGGACTGACTCTGAACTGTCTGGGAAGAAAAGAAGAGGCGTATGATCTGGTCAGAAGAGGTCTCCGGAACGACCTGAAAAGCCATGTCTGTATCCTTTACAAAACTGGGCTGTGATAGTTTTGGTATTAGCTGTGTAGCAAATTATTTCTATTACTTTAATTAAAAAAAAAATTCTTTGAGAAACTGTTTTAAAGATGTAGCATAAACACCGTCTAGTTAAAAAAAAAAATCACTGAACTGTTACTTCGTCGCAGTGGCGTGTTTGTGGTTTCCTGTCCTTGACTCCGCCCCTACAGGCTGGCATGTGTACGGTTTGCTGCAGCGCTCTGATAAGAAATACGACGAAGCCATTAAGTGCTACAGAAACGCTCTGAAATGGGACAAAGACAACCTGCAAATTCTCCGAGACCTCTCGCTGCTGCAGATCCAGATGAGGGACCTGGAGGGCTACAGGGTGAGGCAGAGGGAGAAAGAAATCACACCCATGCTTGTGCGACATACACGGTGCTGTTATGGTGTGCTAAAACTAATCCTCACTTTTAAGAAAAGTGTATTTTTGTGCGTATGGTTGTTGTAGGAGACCAGGTACCATTTACTGCAGTTGCGACCGGCTCAGAGAGCGTCGTGGATCGGTTATGCCATCGCATATCACCTCCTGCAAGACTACGAGATGGCTGCCAAAATCGTAGAGGAGTTTCGCAAAACCCAGCAGGCATGTTGCAAACACACACACACCTACGAACACATGATTGAAAGTGATCCGAGACGTGCAGGACTGGAGGATGCATCGTCACATCACATCACATCTCCATGAACGCAGGGTTCGATGATGACGATGACGTCACCAGTGTGACGCCACTTCCCGTCAGAATCGTGTATCAAGCAAATGTTTCTGTTCCAGACGTCTCCAGATGAAGTGGACTACGAGTACAGCGAGCTGTTGCTGTATCAGAATCAAGTGCTGCGAGAGGCGGGGCTTTTCAAAGAGGCTCTCGATCACCTCATCAGCTACGAGAAACAGATCTGTGACAAATTGGCTGTGGAGGAGACCAGAGGTTTGTGTGTGTGTGTGTTACACATAGCATTGTTTTTCATTGTATGCGATTCTACCTGTTAAACCAAATGAATTGTAATGTGTTGCGTGTGTGTGTTTGTTTTAGGAGAGTTGTTGCTGCAGTTGGACCGAGCGAGCGAAGCCACAGAGGTTTATCGCCATCTACAGGAGAGAAACCCAGAGAACTGGAGCTACTACCAGGGACTGGAGAGAGCACTGAAGCCAGGTACAATAACACACACACACCGTAACACACTGAATACAGCAGTCTCCTCAGTGTTGTTAACTGATTCTGTGTCTGTGTGTGTCTGTGTGTGTCTGTGTGTGTCTGTGTGTGTGTGTGTGTGTGTGTGTGTGTGTGTGTAGGGAGTGTGGAGGAGAGGCAGCAGATCTACAAGGCTGTCTGGGTGAAGTTCCCTAAGAGTTTAGTGCCCAGGAGGCTTCCGCTCAGCTTCCTCACAGGTGAATGTTTCATGGTCTGTAAAAAAAAAAAAAAAAAAAAAGAAAACAGGAAGGAGAGGGAAGAAATGCACAGAACGCGTCCGATGGTTTAAATCAAATATAATCTTGGTTGTGCGCCTTCTGAGACGATACAGCGTGCTTCTTGGTGTGTGTGCTGCAACATGATTCAATGTTGTGTAGTTTGATTATAATAAAAAAAAAACATGCATCCTACACTACGACTGATGGGTACTGAGGCCACACCTCCTACACTCGGAATGATGGGTACTGAGGCCACGCCTCCTACACTAGGACTGATGGGCACTGAGGCCACGCCTCCTACACTAGGACTGATAGGCACTGAGGCCACGCCTCCTACACTAGGACTGATGGGCACTGAGGCCACGCCTCCTACACTAGGACTGATGGGCACTGAGGCCACGCCTCCTACACTAGGACTGATGGGCACTGAGGCCACGCCTCCTACACTAGGACTGATGGGAACTGAGGCCACGCCTCCTGTTCTAGGACTGATGGGCACTGAGGCCACGCCTCCTCCACTAGGACTGATGGGCACTGAGGCCACGCCTCCTCCACTAGGACTGATGGGCACTGAGGCCACGCCTCCT
>JAOUQZ010000001.1:25185696-25208467 GCA_028564935.1 Neosilurus hyrtlii
CAGTACAATATGTAGTGAAATGCTTAGTACGACTGTCCACAATGTAAAGGATAAACTATAAAAGTAACAAGAAGAAAAACCAATAACTAAAACTTTGAAAGGAAGTGGTCTGAGTGAGGGGTTAGGGGTTTGTGGCGTTTTGTTTTGTTGTGTTTCTTATTTATTTTGCGTTACTAAGTGATATGCAAATGTGAAGCATTAAAAGGATTCAGGAGCCAATCGTTCTTGTGATCTTACAAAAGGTGCTAACCGGATTTCTTTTTAGTTTTGCATGAAAGTCGTCTGCACCATGGAGACGCGCCGAAGAGCTTTTGGTGACGTTCTGTAAATTTGTTTAAATACAAATGGGGGCTGGGGGGGGATTCTGCAATAACCGCTACTCAGAATTTGCTGAAATCAATGTGCTCTATTCCTGGATTAAATATATCAGTTTCTCTGTTTGACCTTTGACCTTGTCACGATGACCTTGACGTTGCAAATATTGCCCGAGCTATTTCTCTAGGACGATCACTGTGACATTTTGCATGCATGTTTTCTAGGGTGAGTAGGTATGCAGGGGCGTGTCAGTTTCTCTGTTTGACCTTTGACCTTGCCAAGGGCTATTCCTCAAGTACTCCTAGGTGGCTGAGTGGTTTTCGCCATCTCTGGGACATTGTTGATTTAAGCTGCTTTAAGATAAAACGGTTTTTAATGCTATTGATGGTTTTTAGGTGAGGTAACATTCATATAATCCTCTTTTATTAATATTAAAATTGATTGTCATGGATTTAGCTCTGTGCCACACCCGTGTCACATGATTAACATGTTTGCTTCGAGTTGTTTGATGGTTTGTTCACTTTAGTCTTTGTGTGTGTGTGTGTGTGTGTGTGTGTGTGTGTGTGTGTGTTAGACGTGCACTGACGTGCTACAGGCCTTAAAGGATGGCAGCTTGGGTTCGGAGCAGCAGAAAGTTCTAGAGTCGTACCGCGCTTCCTGCCATGGCCTCTACCCTTACTGCCTGGCCTTCATGCCACCCGGTTACCAGGATAACGCTGCCGTCACCACCAATGGAGAGCTGTCCTCCGGCGACCACGAGGACGTGACCAATGAGATCTGAGACGGGACTGGAGTGAGGGAGGGAGTGAGTGCACATATGGGTTTGTTTATTGGGTTGGTTGGATTTGACTGAGATGTGACTTCTACTGTAGAACCCGGACCGGGACTTGACGGTCCTGCACCGTGGGACTGTTTTTACGTTTCGATGCTTTTCTTTTTCTTACTTTTATTATTACTATGGTTAAGGACTGCTCTAAAGGGGAAAAAAAAGATATCCAAACCAGAGAGAACGGGACGTAGATGAAGACGGCTTTGGAGGTTCGGTTCGTCTGATACGTGCGCACGTGCTTCTTATGTTTTTAAGAGTAATTTATAACGTTCGAGAGAAAAAGAGGAAGAAAAGAGGAACAGTTCCTCGGGTCAGGCGATCGTGTGCCAAATGTGAAGGGCGGAGCTAATGATAGGGTACAGGTCAAGGTGGGAGGGGTGTGTGCGTGTGTGTGTGTAAGTAAGCGTGTGTAAGATGTGCTTGATTGCTGCTGAGGATTTCCTGCATAGCTGCTACAGAGAGCCTCTCGTCCATCTCATTTATGCTCTTTTTTTTTTTTCATTTGCTTTTGGTTATCTTTCTGAATTCGGCAGATTTCATGGCTCTTGGAGCATTTTCTCTACCTGTCATTGTACCCTCCCCCTTTCTTCCTCCTCCTTGATTTCTTTTCTAATAATTGGTTTTGTAATAATAATCTGCTGCCATATATTGAAGAACAAACCCCTGCCACTCATCCTCCCATCTCATCTTCACTGGACACGAATAAAACCCAAGTAAAGTTAATTTCAAAGGATGTGAGGACAGATATTATACGGTCAAGTGCAAGAGTTTGTGCTCCCTTTGGACAAAATAAAGAACACAGGTTTAAGTAACAAATGGCTTATTTTTTCCAGAATTTTCTTGTTTTCGCATTTGTCTCAAGCTTATTTGCAACATGATAAATTCATTTTTTTGGGCTGCTGAACCATAGTTGGAGAATTTTGGTGGACATTTTGGCCAAGTCAATTGACCAACATTCACGATTTGGTGAGATACCCAGTTATTGAATGTCTTAGCACATCAAAATGCCCTATTATTACATGCTTCTTTATGAAGAAAAAACAAACAAGTGCTAAATCTGCTTACTTCGGAGGTGTTTGGCATTGCACTGTAAAAAGTCACGTAATCCACGTGCATGCGGTTGTTTGTCTGATGTATGTGTAGATATACCTAGTTTCATTTCATTCAAAAGTTCACTGGTTCACTGATTTGTCAGTTTAATATCTGTGTACTGTTATTTTTGCCATTAACCTGATTTATACTAATGCATTCACTGTCAGTCCTGTTCTTGCAATTTTGCACTCAAAAGTGAAACAGCAGCCTTTTCAAACAGGCTAATGCAAACTATCAAAAACTTCAAAAATGTAAGTAAAAACCACCTGATAATGAAAATATGCATATGTTTGTGTTACAGGAGAGTTTGGAAGGCTTTCGTTTTATTTTAATTTAACCAAGTTTACAGTCTGAGATTGAAAGATATCAGCCCCAGCCTCATTTCTTCTATTGATGGGTTTTGGTTACGTCATCTTGCCTGAATCCCGACCCCTTAAATCAAACCCTAAACTAATGTTATGAAACTCATTGATGATATTTATACTGTCCCTGTGTATTAGGTATTAGTGTTATTGACTGCTTTAAATGTAAACATCATACATCACATCATATCCTAATGCAAGATAAACACTCCACCATGTTATTTTTTTTTATTTTTATCCGTCTCTACCTAAGGTTTGTATCCGGTTGTGTGACAGCGGTAGGACTGTGATTAAAGCTTGGCTCGGTGAAATTGGTCCATCCCTCTGTCTTCATGCTGACACTGAGCACTCAGGAAGGTGTGGTCCTGGTATAGGTAGGTTGTGAGGAATTCTGGGAAATCGCTCTTTTGTACCAGCTCCAAAAACATGGACACGGCAGTGATTAGTCTCTGTTCAGCTCTGTTCACGAAAAGAGACAACGTGTAAAAAAGAAAAATTATAATGCAATGCATTAGAGGCAACACGGGATACTGGAGAAAGTAATGTATTAATTCCCACCAATCATAGTGGATTGCAGATCATAACTTAGGAATGCTTGCTTGGATTTGTCTTACAGGTGCCTTGCCTGCGATTGGTGCACGCCAAAATCTGTGCATAATTAATGAGCCAGCTGCGCTTCATTTATTTAACAGAACAGTTTGGTTTCTGGACGATAACTTGAACGCTTGCTTGGATTTTGATGAAATTTGGTAGGCGAGTTTTCGTACAGGTACCTCGCCATGCACGCTAAAGTCAGTGCATGAATAATGAGCTGGCTGGACTTCATTTGTTTAATACAACAGTTTTGATTTTGGTTTAAGAAAGATACAGATCAAGTTTAAAATACACATTCCTGGGTGAGGGGAGCTTTGGACCCCTGTGGTCTATTTTCTAACAATATCTTTGGCCAAATTGTCGCTGATTTATCTGTACTAATTACTTTCTTTTTACCTTCCTTTAAACCAACTGACGGATTGTTGGATTATAAAAATCGAATAGTAATCACGTCAGTCCGCTCACACCATTAGTGATGAAATCTGAATCGAATCATTTTAGAGCCAAAGCTTGCTGCCTATAACCTATGGGCCGCATGAGGGTGTTTGTTTATAGAGTTTATATGCTCTGTCTGTGCCTGCAAGGGTTTCCTCTGTGTACTCCGGTTTCATCCGACCGTCTAAAGACATGCATAAGAGGCTAATTGGCCCCTAGGTGTAAGTATAAGTGTGAATGGTCGTAAGCGTGTTGCTCTGGAATGGTCTGACAAGCTATTCAAGGTGTAGGCTGCCTTCACCCCTGATGGCTCCAGGGTTAAGGGACTTTCTTAGGTTTGGAGCTTTGAACCATCAACTTTGAGATCAGTGATCCAGATCCTTAACCCCTAAGCCACCACTGCCTTAAACTTCCTGCTGCAGAAAGATGCCCAACAGTCGGCTTCAAATGAGCCTTGCATGCTTCAGGTTGATTTTAATCACTAGAGGGCATTTTAAATTAATATTTTACTACACCTTTGGTTCTGACAGCACATCACTGCCCTCAGATCACCCATCATGCCTTGCGTTAAGCTCTGGACAAGTCCACGGGTCACCACAGTCTTCCCATCATCCTCCAGTTTCACCTGGTGTCTGATCCACTGCCACACCTACCCCAAGAAGAGATGGGCACAGAGAGAGCACAGAGCAGCAGCAGTTGGAACAAATGACGATTTAGAAAAATAAAAGCTCGTATTTAATTCAATTAACAACAGAAACGTTATACCCACCTGTGATCGAGAGATTTCTGCAGTCGCTGAGTCCTCCACCTGTCCCTTAAAGAAAAAATGTCCTCTACCTGAGCGACAAAAGTCAGAAACAGTGACAGTGAACCTGTGAGGTGGTTTCTCATTATTCTAGTTATAAACCAACAGTCCAAGATCATCATTGAAATGGACTTACACCAAGTAAAAAAATTCTGATTGAGACGATAGATAAATAAAAAACTTTTGATAGAAATTTGTAGAAAAAAGTTTTAAATGAATAAACAAATTTATAATATATATATATATAGTAATATAATTATTTACTTTTTTATTTGTTTTTATTCTTAAAAAAAAAAATTAAGATAAAAGTTTAGATTATAAACCCATAATTTATACAGAATCACAAACTAGAAAATTAAAAGTAGGAGATATTTTATTTTATTATTGCACCTGAAGTAGTTTTATTAGAAAAAAAAAAATCTAGCATAAAATAAATAAAGGGCGGCACGTGGTGGAGTGGTTAGCACGTCTGCCTCAAGGCCGGAAGGTCCTGGGTCCGATTCCCGGGGTCGGCGCGTTTCTGTGTGGAGTTTGCATGTTCTCGACGTGCTTGCGTAGGTTTCCTCCCACAGTCCAAAACATGCACAGTAAGATCATTGGCTGTTCCTAATCACCCCTAGGTGTGAGAGTGAGTACGATTGGTTAGGGTGTACCCCAACTTCACCCAGAGTTGGCTGAGACGGGCGCCAGCCTCCCGCGACCCTAATTAGGATTAAGTGGCTTAGAAAATGAATGAAAATAAATAAAATTAAATAAAAACACCACCCCAAAAAGTATTAATACACCAATGCTGGGTGTGAAGAGTGTGTGTAGATTTAAAATATATATATAAAAATAAACAAGAGCAAAATGATGTTTTAATTAAATGAAAATAATGATGAGCGCAGAAATTATTAGTCGCATGGACAGAAAGTGGCTGCAGATTTTCATTGCAACCAAATTCAAAACCCAAATAAGGGTGTATAAATCATCAAAGAGTATATCCGACTTATTTAAGTAAATTTGTTAATTAAATAAAACAATACAGTATATTACGCAAGTCTTATTATATATATATATATATATATATATATATATATATATATATATTACAACTTGTTCTTTCTCAGTTAGAAAGCGATGCTAATGCTATCAAGTCCTAAAGCTTCCATTCATCATTCATGGAATTTGATATCGTTATTAATGTGCAATTATCAAAGCTTGTTTTCACCTGAAAGCCATGCATCGATGAACAACACACCGACCGCAATGTTGTGTTTCAATCCATGCAATGTGACTCCACCCTACAAAGAGATATTACAACATATCACCATACATTACATCATCATTACATCATAAGTTTAATAACGCCACACTACACTACACTCATAGTACCAGACCTTTAAAAAATAAGGTTAAAGATGGTAATGTAGTGAGTTATTACACCATAAAATATAAGCCAGTCAGATTCCAGTTTTTAAATTAAAGCCATGCAAATGACCATACACAGGTTTAGCAAGGAAAGGGGTGGAGTTTGTTTTACGATTGGGAGCATTGATAGTTTCCAGAATCTAAATTGAGGTGGGAGGCATGGTGGTGTAATAGGTAGCGCTTCTGCCTCACAGGAAGACGGTCCTGGGTTTGTGGAGTTTGCATGTTTTCCCTGTGCTTACTGGATGTGGGTTTCCTCTGTGTACTCTGGTTTTCTCCCACAGTCTTAAAAACATGCACATTTGGCTGTTCCAAATTGACCCTAGGTGTGAGTGTGTGTTGCTCTGTGATGGTCTGGTGAGATGTTCAGGGTGTAACCCGCCAGCCTTCCCACGACCCAGGTAGGATTAAGCGGTTCGGCTAGTGAGTGAGTGGATTGAACTGTAAAACCTCCACAACAATTTATAATGCAATAAATAACTGGAGTTATAATAATGCTAACTTTATAGTAAATCGGTGTCTTATATTTGATAGTCAGGCGTGGGAGGGAGGGGAATGGGACAGAGGGGGGGTTATTGGGCGTGGCTGACCGCTGGCATAGTGAGCAGATCTTCAGGGGTCACGTTAACATCGTGGCGGAGCTGCTGGAGCTGGTTCTGTTCTGTGCAGTGGACCCGGAACAACTGTGAGGGGACATTGATATGAACGATAAGTCAAGATGAAAATGAGTCAAGATTTGACTCTTAATGATCTCCAAGCGTGAAATAGTGCAATACTTACTTTCTGCATGGGTTCAATCAGGTTCATGTCATACACCATGAAGCCGTCGACTCCTGCTTTGATTTCCAAAAGCTTTAATCTGAAAAAAGTAGTTCAAACTCTGGTAAACTGCCTGAATGGTAATATCAGATCAGATTAATATTATTAGGCAAATTGTTTATTGGAGGTTATGAGCTCAACTCATAGTATTTGATAGAAATATCAAAGAGCCAAGGCTTGGACTGATAAACCCACAAGCACTTGTCCGTTCGGAATCTCTGAATATGATCTCTTGCCTGGTGACAGTGTTCAGTATATTTATATACTCTGTCCTGTCACTGTGTGTGGGCAGCAGTAGCGCTGCCATACCCCCCGTGGCCAGTGCACCCCTACGATGGCATGTCTGCACCAGTAGCTCCATGTAGCTGCGCAGGAACCGTTTCTCCATGTTCACGTATTTACTGCGGTCTGGGAGCAGGAACTCTGCGCGGTCACCTGAAGAGAACAGAGAGGTTGGTTTCTTTCTGGGCACTTCAACTCAAATGCATCATTTAAATGGTTTAAATGTATAGTACACACCGAATTTGTTCACAAAGGAGGCAGAGTAATCCCAGATGCCACAGTTTAGACCGGCAGAGTGCTCTCTCAGCTCATACAGAATCTCCTCCATCTCAAACGTAGCCAGTACGCACTCTATTAGCACCGTCGCCTTGATACTGCCTACAGCCAAGCCCAGCTACCACACAGCCACACACATACACATCTTAATATACTTACTACTGACAATTTTTAATGCAGCTAAAAATCCAAAATCTAACCCAGATGGTAAGATCACTTACCAAAAACATTTTTTTCACTTTTAAGGTTTCAGTCATTTGTTGGGTTTTGAAAGCTACAATTCTATAAACAAACAAACAAAAAAAAAAACAGCCAACCAACTCACTAACAACCAAGCATCCACCCATTCACCCACCAACCAACCAACCAATCCAGAAACCAACTCACCAACCAACAAAACATCCATTAACTTATCCAGCCACCAGCCACCTCAGAAACCAACTCACAAAACCAGCCAGCCAAGCAACCATCCATCCACCAACCAACTCACCAAACAACCAGCCAGCCAACCAGCCATCCATCCACTCACCCATTCACCAAACAACCAACCAATCCAGAAAAAAACTTACCAAACAACCATTCATCCATTCACCTATCCACCAACCAACCAACCAAGAAACTAAATCACCAAACAGCCAACCATCTATCTATCCACTTATCCATTCACCAACCAGTCAACCAACTCACCAAACAACCAGCCAGCCAACCAGCCATCCATACACTCACCCATTCACCAAACAACCAACCAATCCAGAAAAAAACTTACCAAACAACCATTCATCCATTCACCTATCCACCAACCAACCAACCAAGAAACTAAATCACCAAAGAGCCAACCATCTATCTATCCACTTATCCATTCACCAACCAGTCAACCAACTCACCAAACGACCAACCATAAATCCACTTACCCATTCCACAACCATCCAACTAACTCAGAAACGAACTCACCAACCAACCAAACGATCAAATCAAATCAAGGGGTCCCTATCCATCTGGGGACATCTGATCCTCTGCCCACAGTAAGACTGCCCCCCTCTACCCACCCCCAGACTATTGCTGCACACTAGTGGAAGCTGAAGCTTTGCTGTACATCGCTTTATACTATTTTCCATCAGAAATAACGTAAATGAAGGACGCACCAACATTTGATCCAAACAACAAATGATCATAACTGACATTTCCAGTCTGGATAAACGTCACTGCATACATAGATTGATTTCATTTGGCTTCACTTTGCTCAGTTTCTGCTACATACACTTCGGATTTTTAAAAGTGCAAACATCTGTACCCTGTCCTCAGTCCAGAGAAAAATCTGATTCCACAGTCTGGCCTCCAGGTAACTCTCCACCTAAAGGATATTAAGCAGAGTTATGTTCAAGGGTCGCAGCTTCTGCTTTAGTTGAATATAAACAATAGTCAGTATGTAAGGTGTGCAGAATTATTTCTTCAATTTACACTGAAGTTAGAGGAAATCATCAGGATCATCACAG
The DNA here is from genome assembly GCA_028564935.1 of Neosilurus hyrtlii. Classification (NCBI taxonomy): domain Eukaryota; kingdom Metazoa; phylum Chordata; class Actinopteri; order Siluriformes; family Plotosidae; genus Neosilurus; species Neosilurus hyrtlii. The sequence continues at coordinate 25,194,409 of JAOUQZ010000001.1, forward strand.
GAACATAAACAAAGTCCATAGATTTCTTTTTACCGAATGAAGAGATTGCGAATAATTCATCAGTTTATATAAAATTATTGAAAAACGCAATTAAGGAGCTCATCTGAAATTTCTTTAAAAGGTTCCGACCTTGGATAGGTAGAAAAACGGTCCGCTCTGGTTCTCAAGCAGCAGCTTTGCATTATGGACCATCAGCAAGCCAAAATCAAAAAGAGGACCAGGAACCTCCTGACCATTTACCTGGAGATACAACAAACATGGTCACAACTACCTAGTTTGATTGATCTTTAAGTACCGTATATCTGTCGTTATTACCAGCATGTTGTGCTCCACCATGTTCCAAGCACGAGGGCGGAGCATAAGAACCGGAGCCTGGGATATGGGCGGGGCATCTAGGAGCAAAACAACACTTTGTGCGGTGCATCAAAGTTTTAAAAAAGACGGTGCAATCCATCCATCCATCCATCCAACCAACATCTACACTGTTTATCTCTCAGGGAGACGGAAGAAGCTGGAGCCAATCCCAGCTGACTTCGATTGAGAGGCGGGGTTAGACACAAACACAGACACAAACAACTGATTACACTCTCATTCACTTATATGAGTAAATTCGAGTTGGCAGTTGATTTAATGTACATGTCTTTGGACTGTTGAAGGAAACCAGAGGACCCAGAGGAAACCCACACCAACACAAGGAAAACATGAGGAAGCTTGGCAGTGATTCTTAAAATTCAGCCACCCAATCAGGATATAAGGACCTCAGGAATATTATCAAACATGGAAATTGTGTGGCGCATCAAAAACTCACCATAAAATCGATTACGGACGACTTTATAGACGTTATAGATGCCTTTGATCTGATTGTAGTATGTCGGACAGTTGCCATCATCAAAATCTACCTGCGGAAAAACCCAACAAACCGTTAGGACAAATCGTATACAGCATAGAAAAGGAAATGACTCCTGGGAAATTATGCAGTTCACATATACGCTAATGAAACTTTGGTAAGTATTTAAGTGTGTATTACTTGTATTCCTTGAGCTGTTGATTTGAGGGCCTGGGTGAGTCGCTGCGTGTCGCAGGGTGAAAGGTCACCGATGTCCACATGTCTGCACTGCAGCCGCACAGGGAGGGGACTCACTTTCCAGGATGGATCATTCCGGATGTGAGCCGTGTCCTCCGTGAAACCGGGCAGCTCTTTGGTGAGATCCAGCTGAACCTTCCGTAGGATTCTCCTCTTCAGGACCTGACGCAAATAAGACGGAGAGTTCTATACACTTTAATGTGTTCGACTTCTCTAAACAAACATGAACTGATTGATGGCTGATGAGAAGGAATCAGGATGACTTTTTCTTCCTTTCTTTACCTTGTCCACGTCTGACTGGAACCTGGAGCACAGATCTGACAGAAAGCGCAGAGCTTCAGGGCTGAAGAGTGTCTCAAACTCCCTCTGTAAGCCTGGTGGTGGAGGCTCAACTTCTATATTGCATGGTACCTGCGTGGCACAGTGAAGCGGACTCAGATTTACCAAAAAGTTTAGTATAAATACTGTGAAATTAGCATACTTTTAATTGTAGGCATATTTGATGCCTTTTTTAATGAAATGAAAATGTTAACGAGTACACACAACCATCAAGTTTACTACTTTTAAAACATTTTTTAAAAATTCTTTGGATTTTTAAATATGTAATATCAACCAACTGAGAAAACTTACCAACATTTTCCTCGGACGCTCAGTTACTCTTGAGTTGGACTTTGGTAAGGGTCATCGTACTACTGACTGGGGGGGAGAAAAAAAAAAAGCTTGACAAACCAAACAGGAGCATAAACAGCTCACTCCTTATTTTTTACTCGTTTAATTTTTTTAAACTCATCTGAATCTTTACAGACAGGATGGAACATCAGAATCAGAATCACTTTAATGATCGCGGAGGAAATCGTGTAGCAGCGATAAAAAGGACAGCTACTTATGGACAATAAAACAATAAGTACCGTGAAAAAATGTTAAAGCAAGAAAAACAAGAGTTAAGAGTACAGGAAGGGCAGGAGCGACTGAAAAGGCGGCATGCCTGTTAACGCACGCGCTCATTCAGGTTGAGATTAGGGATCAGGGGTCAGGTTCACATGTACGTTCAAAAAGCTGTAGAAGTTGCCAAAAGAAGTTCAAATGAAAGAGGTTTGGTAAGAATAGATGGAGTTTGTATAGCAGTAGAAAATGAACTTAATTCATCAAAACGTATTTGAAATCATTGTGACTGTATTTACTTTAAAAAATATTCTTATGAGAATGGAAAACAAAAAAAAAAGACAACAAAATGTATTTTATAATAATAATAATAATAATAATAATAATAATAACAAGCCTGGTGGCTACAAAGTAAAATGTTAGAAGAGTAGGTTGGAAACGCTGATCTAAAAATCACTGGATTAAGTACTCGGACTATCGGCCCGCTCAGAATTGAAGCCAGCCAACCTAGGCCAGCCGCCATATTACTAGTGCCAGAACATTACAACCATGTCTATAATGTGGACCGCTTCATAAGCATGATACTAAGAAAAGTGATCAGGATGTATTTTTTTATGAATACTTGATATATAATAATGTGTAATATTTTACTGTCTTGATTCTTATGACAAAATTTAAGCTGTAAGCAGTAATTAACTATTATATATACACTCGGGCCTATGGAGGATGTCAGCGTGGCCTCACGAATCACGTAAAGAGTGGAAACATACCGATGCCATATTGTTCAGGGTGTACCAGGGGTAACATGAGCACAGTCTCAGCTAGTCTGTCCTTTTTTTTCTTTTCTTTTTTTTTTTGCATAAGTCAAAATTGTCATACCAGTATCAGGATAGGTCTCACAGTGCAGCCTCCATATATACTGTATATACATAGTGAGGGACAAAATGTCACATATAGTACTGTATTAAAAGTTTGCAAAACCATTCTTAACCTCAACATGTCTAACACAGCTTAAGCCTTTATGACCAAAGAAAAATCGAACATAGTTTAAGCCTATATTATTAAAAAATAATAAAAACAGTTTAAGTTAAATATATATCAATTTATTTAGTGCACTAAATTTAAATTTAGCAAAATAAAGTACAAAGAATGGGTAATATATACATATTAACCAAATAATTACTTTATTTAGTTTTTAAGATATATAATATTCACAAATATAATGTAATTCCTGTATATATAGTTCGCCAACAAAGAAATTTGGAAATATGGAATATAAATTTACAAATACAAACATATACAAAATCTCTATATAATAGGCCATTCAGATTACAAATATAATACATCTACATAAATTATTTCAATCTAATAGGTCTACAGATAATTTACTAATGCAATTTAATAAGAAAGAACATAATTACTGTTTGTGCGCATAAACTTACAGTATCTGATGTACACTTTCTTGCAAAAGTATTCACCCCATGGCTTTTTACCCATTTTGTTACTTTACAATCTGTAATTTAAATGTTTTTTATTTGAATTTTATGTGATGGATCTGCACAAAATGGTTTAAGTTGGTGAAGTAAAATGAGAAAAATATATATTTTATACTATATACTTTTAAAAAATTTAAATCTGAAAACTGGCATGTGAATATGTATTCACCCCCCTTTGCACCCTCAAAAGTCCTGGTGCAAACAATTACCTTCAGAAGTCACATAATTAGGGAAATGAAGTCCACCTGTGTGCAGTCTAAGTGTCACATGATCTGTCAGTATAAACACACCTTTGCTGAAAGGCCCCAGAGGCTGCAACACCACTAAGCAAGAGGCATCACACCATGAAGACGAAGGAGCTCTCCAAACAAGTCAGGGACAAAGTTGTTGAGAAGTACAACTGAGGGTTGGGTTATAAAAAAATATCGAAATCTTTGATGATCCCACGGAGCACCATCAAATCCATCATCTTCAAATGGAAAGAACATGGCACCACAACAAACCAGCCGAGAGAGGGCCGTCCAAAAAAACCTCACAGACTGGGCAAGGAGGGCATTAATCAGAGAGGCAGCACAGAGACCAAAGGTAACCCTGAAGGAGCTGCAGAGTTCCACAGCAGAGACTGGTGTATCTGTGCATGGGACCACAATAAGTCGTACACTCCATAGACCTGGGCTTTATGGAGGAGTGGCCAGAAAAAAGCCATTACTTAGGCTTAAAAATAAAAAGGCATGTTTTAAGTTTGCCAAAAGGCATGTGGGTGACTCCCCAAATGTATGGAATAAGGTGCTCTGGTCAGATGAGACTAAAACTGAACTTTTTGGCCACCAAGGAAAATGCTATGTCTGGCACAAACCCAACACATCCCATCACCCCAAGAACACCATCCCTACAGTGAAACATGGTGGTGGCAGCATCATGCTGTGGGGATTGTTTTCAGCAGCAGGGACTGGGAAATTGATCCGGGTCGAAGGAAAGATGGATGGCCCTAAATACTGGGATATTCTTGAGCAAAACCTGGCCTGTGATTTGAGACTGGGATGGAGGAATACTTTTGCAGGGCTCTGTAGAGTTACTGTAGTATTTTTACACTTAATTCAACATACTGTATATGATACATGTACATTTTAATATCCAGATAGTTTAAAATAATAGTATCTAAACATCACATGCATGTTAATCCCAATCCAAACTATTAACACAGTCTCAAAATAATAAACATAAGTACACGTGTGTATAAATTCTACAAAAATACTTAAATCTACAAAAATATTTAAAATGCTCCTTACACATGGAATTATTTTCTGTATTTTGATATCTTTCTGTTTTCCAAGGCATAAATAAATAAAAAGTAATAGTACAAATAAATACTATAAAACAATACAAAACCGAAGAAGCTTTTAGGACCAAAGCACACAACGTTTTGTGTCTAGCCCTATGGCTGCATGGCATAAAGACTGCATATCCCAGAATGCAACATCACATCCGTTCAATCTGACGTTTTTCTTTCATCTCATAAACCCATGCAAGCAGGAGGACAACATGCAAACTCCACACAGAAACACCCGAACCCGCAACCCGGGACCTGTGAGGCGGACCTGCTAATAACCACTGCACCACCGTGTCACCCCTATTATTATTATTATTATTATTATTATTATTATTAGTAGTAGTAGTAGTAGTAGTAGTAGTAGTAGTAGTAGTAGTAGTAGTATTGTTAGTATTAGTATTAGTATTATTAGTATTAGTATTATTAGTATTATTAGTATTATTATTAGTATTATTAGTAGTATTAGTATTAGTATTATTAGTATTATTATTAGTATTAGTATTAGTATTATTAGTACTACTATTATTATTATTATTATTTTTATTGCTGTTAATATTATTATTATTATTGTTGTTGTTATTGTTATTGTTAATGTTATTGTTAATATTATTATTAATGTTGTTATTATTGTTTATATTATTAATATTGTTGTTGTTGTTATTGTTGTTGTTGTTGTTGTTATTGTTGTTGTTATTATTATTATTGTTAATATTATTGGTATTGTTATTGTTAATATTATTGTTATTGTTGTTGTTATTATTGTTATTGTTAATGTTATTGTTAATATTATTATTAATGTTATTATTGTTTATATTATTATTATTGTTGTTGTTATTGTTGTTATTATTGGTATTGTTGTTATAATTATTATTGTTAATATTATTGTTATTGTTAATATTATTATTGTTGTTAATATTATTATTTTTGTTATATTATTATTATTATTGAATGTAGTACAGGTTAAAGCCTTGTTGTTATTATTACTATTATTATTATTGTTATTATTATTACTGAATGTAGTAAGGGTTAAAGCCTCAAGTTCAGTTGTGTGTGTATATATATATATATATATATATGATCTTTCAGCTTCTTACTAGAAAAACATTTTAAATATGCTTTAATTTATAAAATTATATACTACATATAGTATTTAATTAACCTATAATTAACCTATATATATGTGTGCGTGTGTGTGTGTGTGTGTGTGTGTGTGTGTGTGTGCGCGCGCGTGTGTGATTTTTTTTTTCAAATATTCTATAAAGCCTCGCGAGATTTCCGCGTGATGTCACTCTACTGCGTAAACACAGTGAAATCTCGCGAGATCTCGTGCTGGGTCAGTACGTGGCTGAAAACCAAAACAGTTGAGCCGCAGCAGCAGCAGCAGGAGAGAAACAGAGAGAAACAGAGAGAAACAGAGAGAAAGTGAGGAGTCAGCAATGTGGAGAGGGTCCAATCCCCCCCAGAAGGGTTAGTTTGGGATCAGTTCGAGCAGGAGGAGAATAAAGAGGGGAATAAACTCCACCGAGATTTGCTTGTTGCTGCTGCAGGTTACAGTGACTCAGCTGGCCAGGGCTGGAACATCTGTCTACATGCTGCTGTTGTCAGGGCGACACGTTGGTCATCATCTCTGATCTCACACACACACACACACACACACAGGGTGAAGATGGCAGACATGGAGTCTTCTCTGGAGTTCAGCAGCTCCCTGACCAGCTCCACGCTGCCTCCTCCCCGCACCCGGATCTTTAAGATCATAGTGATCGGGGACTCCGGGGTGGGGAAGACCTGCCTCACATACCGCTTCTGCGCCGGCAGGTTCCCGGACAAAACCGAGGCCACCATCGGGGTGGACTTCCGCGAGAAGATCATCGAGATCGACGGGGAAAAGATCAAGGTGAGAGGAGAGATCGAGCCACATTGCTCAATGACGTAACCCCTTAGTCGCTGGACCAATGACGTCACCCTTAGTCTAGTAGGTGTGATGTAATGCTTGGTTTTGTAGGTCATCTATTAAGCATCAAGGGGCATGCACTGATCATCACACACACACACACACACACACACACTGCAGACAGTCTTCCCTCCATCAGCGCACCGTCACGTTCATCTGATACCTAAAGCATTTCATTTAGGCATCAGACTTCATCATCATGGGGCGGCGTGGTGGATAGCACGATCACAGCAGGAAAGGTCCTGGGTTCGATTCCCAAGACGGGCGTTTCTGTGTGGAGTTTGCACGTTCTTTCCGTGCCTGCGTGGGTTTCCTCCGGGTACTCCGGTTTCCTCCTACAGTCTAAAGACATGCACGGTAGGTTAATTGGCGGTTCCAAATTCAAGTGTGAGTGTGAATGGTTGTGTGAGTGTTGGCCCTGCAGGGTGAACCCCGGCCTCGCCCAGAGTCGGCTGACATGGGCACCAGCCTCCCCGCCAGCCTCGATCCTAATTAGGATTAAGCGGCTTAGAAAATGAATGAATGAACGAACTTTATCATCATTCATCATCATCGTCACTTCATCTTATTAGGGTTGTGGAGAGGAAAAAGCCTATCTCAGCCAACACTAGGCGAAGGCAGGGTACACACCGAAACAGTTCGCCAGACCATCACAGGGCTAAGACACTCACACACACAACTGTCAACTATTCATTCGCCAAATCATTTTATCCAATTTAATTGGGGTTGTAGGGAGACGAGCCTATCTCAACCAACTCTGGGCGAAGGCAGGGTACACCCTGAAGAGCTCACTAGTCCATCTCAGGGCCAACACACACACACACACACACAACCATTCACCCTTACCCCTAGAGGAAATATGAAACAGCCATTTAGCCTAACGCGCATATCTTTGGATTGGGGAGGAAACCCACACAAGCTTGAGGAGAACATGTGAGCTAAACACAGAAGCGACCTTGCCGAGCCCAGGACCTTGCCGTGGGGCGAACGTGCTGACCACTCCGCCACTGTGCCGCCCGTTGCAGTATGTGTTTATTCCTTTTCATCAGACATTCACCTGCATCTTCCTCAATCACTACTCCCCCTGAGCTACACCGCCGCTCTGCATCACAGAAACAACAACACTGGATCTCTGAAAGTCTTATGCGCGCACACACACACACACACACACACACGTTTCTCTGCATCACTATATTCACTCTGTCATTTCTTCCTCATCTCTCTGAAGCTTCTTCATCTTTCATCCTGTCTCTCTATCGTTATCCCCTCCACCTCCCTCCTCCCTCTCTATCACTACAGACTCTTTAACCTCACCCTTCTCTCTCTCTCTCTCTCTCTCTGACATATAAATCATTCTTTGTCTCTGCTATTTCTCTCTCTCTCTTTTTCTCTCTCTCTCTCTGCCATTTGTCTCTAATTTCCACCCACTCACACATTCTCTTTCTCTCTCACACACACTCACACTCTCTCCCCCTCCCTCTCTCTCTCTCTTCCTTCTCTTTCTTTCCTCCCCCTCCCTCTCTGTTTTTTTTTCTCTCTCCCTCTTTCTCACTTTTTCTACCCCTCCTCCCCTGCTCTCTCTCTGTCTTTCTACACAGTTCTGTTCTGTTATTTTTTTTTTCTGCATTATTTTCACTCCATTTACCATTTTGCTCATTTCTGTGTTATATTAAAGAGCAGCACGGTAGAGTAGTGGTTAGCACGTCCGCCTCACATCAGGAAGGTCCCGGGTTCGATTCCCGGGATCGGGGTGTTTCTGTGTGTGTTTCCTCCGGGTACTCCGGTTTCCTCCCCTAGTCCAAAAACATGTACAGTAGGCTGATTGGTTGTTCCAAATCACCCCTTGGCGTGAGAGTCAGTTTGAATGGTTGTATGCGTGTTGGCTTTGAAAAGGTCTGGCGAGCTGTACAGGGTGTAACCCACCTGTTCGGCTGAGATAGGCACCACTGTTACCCGAATTAGGATGAATGAATATTAATTATATTATACCCTGCAATGTTATTTTATTTTCTATTCTCTTCTGTTCTATTTAATTATATCCTGTATTTCTATTTTATTCTACAATATTGTAATTTATTTTTGTTCTTCTCTCTCGCTTTCAGGTGCAGCTGTGGGACACGGCGGGTCAGGAGCGTTTCCGGAAGAGCATGGTGCAACACTACTACCGAAATGTCCACGCCGTGGTCTTCGTGTATGACGTGACGAGCGCGGCGAGTTTTCGCAGCCTCCCGGCGTGGATCGAGGAATGCCGGCAGCACGCGCTGGGCCACGAGGTCCCCCGGATCCTAGTGGGTAACAAATGCGACCTTCGGCATGCCGCTCAAGTGAGCACGGAGGTGGCGCAGCAGTTTGCGGACGCCCATTCCATGCCCCTGTTCGAGACGTCGGCTAAGAACCCACAAGGAGGGAGTAATGACAGTGATCACGTGGAGGCCATCTTCATGACAGTGGCACACAAGCTGAAGTCGCAGAAGCCGCTGGTACTGAGTCAGCCGGCCAACACGGTCACGCTGAAGGGGCGGGATCAGGAGGAGGAGCAACCTGGGAGCTGGGGCTGCACCTGCTGGAGGAGCTAGTGAGGGGCGGGGCGCAATTAGTGGGAATTTTATGAGATGACTTATATAAAGAGGAAAATGGTCACCAGTTTAAAGGATTCAAAAGTGATTGTGAGGGTCAGAGGTTGCGAAGTGGACGGATTAGAGGCTGACAATCGATGCTACGCGCTGCATCTTTACCTGACATGAACCCTACACGTCTTCTGTGCTCGACGGAAATCCTTAACTCGAGGAATAATCTCAGATTTACAGACTCTGAGTCATTTTAATGACAGATGGCATCAATAATTACTCTGCTCTTACTGTTAGACGTTAAGGCAGTAGTCCGTTTCATCACAGACGAATGATGTGTGTTTCTGTGGCCGTCGTCATAGATTACACGGCAACTCGAAACATCACCCGTTCAAGACGCGATCAAGAAGAGATAAGACGAACTGATACACGCATGCTAACACAATACGAGGAAAATTAGATTAAGGTAAATAAATGAACACTTCTTCAGATTGACAGAAGTAGGCGTTTCCTGTACAGAATTGTAATTTTTTCTCTTTAAGATCGCTGCACTAGGAAAACTGTGCTTACACAAAAAAACTCATTATAATACAAATATTCATCAGAGGTTTGCGTTCCAGTTTTTGTAGCTGGAAACCATGGTTAAGCGACCATGGTTAAGTTACTGGATTCGGAGGTCGGATTTCGGTGTTGTTTTGCTTTAATAGTCGTATCAGGATAACCAGATGACGTCGTCACATGTACGGTCCGTGCTGTGCCGTGCAGTAAATTTCATTTCAAGGATATTATAGATTTTAATGGTTTTATTTTTAGTCACAGTGAGCACATACGATGCACTGCACCTACAGGGGGCTGATATTTAATAAAATTCCCTTCTTAGTGGCCAACAAAGGTTTACCCCAAGTTGGAAAACGTGAACGTAAAAAAAACACCCTCATCTTAATTCACCTACTGGAGGTACTCACTTCCTACTGTGACGTTCGCCGAAATGCAGTGCATTATCGCAGCGCACGTAAAATGGTTAAAATGAACCCAATGGATGCCATTTTGGCCCCATATAGAAGGGGTGGGGATTTCCATCTTTGTGGTCAAAGACACAGAACAAACTGACAAAAAAAAAAGCTGAGCAACAAGTTGACATAAAAGTTCGCGGGTGATTCGTGAATGGCGTGATGATCGTTGTCAGTCAGTGAAATGGTGCCATTTCTACTAAGTCCATGACTAATTTGAGGCAACACCACCATGTTATAATTCTCACTACACATGTACATCGTGCACTACATTGAATTAAACTTCCAGAGGTACTCGGATCGAGGTGTCGTCATCTGTACACAAAATGTTCCTTTTCATTAAGTGCGTACAGAAATACGGTGGTGTAGTGCTTAGCATGTATCCCTCACAGCCAGAAGGTCCTGGTTTCGATTCTCAGGCTGTGGGACGTTTGCATGTTCTCCTCTAGCTTGTGTGGGTTTCCTCTTGGTCATCCGGTTTCCTCCTACAGTCCAAAGATATGCACAGTAGGTTAATTGGTTGTTCCAAACTGCCCCTAATTGAGAGTGTGAATGGTTGTGTGTGTGTTGGCCCTGCGATGGCTTGGCGAGCTGTTCGGTGTTGGCTGAGATAGGCTCCAGCCTCCCCCCGACCCTAATAAGACTGAGTGGTTTGGTAAACGAGTGAGTGAGAAATACTTCCCTCTCATTGGCTGACAACGGCGATTTTTCCCTTTATATCAAAACAGCTATAATAAAATCTATAATTCGTGCTTCTGATCGTAATTCTGCATTTTGTTCATATTCACTGGTTTTAAATTTAACAGCTTTTTATCCTTGTGTTGTTTTACAGAAATTATTATAAAAATTTCTAGCTGTAACACAGTGGTGACGCTCTTCAGTACGCATCTTTGTTTCGGAGTTGATGCGAAGTGTAATTATGCCGCTATTTTTATGCTAGTCTGTACTGGAGGCATTATTTTCCTTCATCTGATAATAAAAGATTCTCGTTCATGCGACGTATACTCGCTAGCAATAAACTGATTCGCTTCAAGGTCAAAGGTCAAATGTCTGAAAGGACAAGTCTCCTAATCCCGACTCCGGAGTTTTTTAGTGTGTTCCTTAGTCATTTATCGACATGTTTACAGGAACATGTTCTCTGCAATGTTTTCACTTCAGTGGTTACGGCGGTTCGTTTTTAGCTTCCTAATTAGCATCTGTTTAGGTTAGCGAGGTTATGCTTGGTCTCCGCCTTTCCTTTTCCTTAGCACGTAACCTGTTTGTTTCCATATTTTTGAATTAGATTTGAACTCAACACTATATAGCACTTAAGAAAGAAAGATGGACGCCGAGTATACACTAACGATGCTAACAAGCTAGCTAGCATTGAGCCTGTTTTTCTACAAACAAAACCGGAAATGCCGATGAAATTCTGAGGAAGCTTGACATTTTCCTTAAAGGTGTTTTCAAGAAAAGGCCCGGCTCTTTATTTTGTGCTTTATTTATAGCATTTTAGCATCAACTGCTATGCTAATTATAGCATCTTAGCGTCAACCGTGAGCTGTTGGATATACAGAGAGGTCATGAACACTACAGAAGGGGCTTTTGATATTGAATAATTAAAAAAAAAAAAGCATTATAATAGGATCACAGTTAATGATTTAGGCTACGTCTATATTTACACTTTGTTTTCCGAAACAGTTAATAAAAGTTTGTACACAAAAATGATCGATTCATAGGTTACATTGCATGGAAATGTTTTAAAAATAACACAAGCATAGTGAATAATACCCTTCAAGACGTAACCATAGCAACAATTGTGGGCTCGAAAGATAGAGGCTAGAACGCTAGTAAACAAACTTTCATAGCATTCAGATATGAGTGACTTTTTTTTTTTTTTTTATAAAGGTACTAAATGCAAAATGAAGATGACGAAGATAAATCCTGTGTGTGTATCACATACCCTCGGGTACTGTGTGGTCCAGGACCCGAATATAGCGCACTGCGTTCACTGTGTGCATGCCGTTATCATATTACTCGGGCATCAGGATAAAGTATCAGCGTCTCACTCAGTCCACGAGCTTTCAGGATGAATAAGATGGAAACTTTAAGTGTGTGTCTGTGTGTGAAAGCCTGTTTCCGCCGCAGTAATAATGAGAAGGTGTGTCATAATTATGAGTAGAAGTCTAATTATATTGAGACCTAATATTTCTTAAAAATGAGATAATTGTCTCATGATTGACATCCGATAATTATATTACCTCATGATTATGACTGTCTCAGAATTGTCACTTGCTATCTCAGAATCATGACTCTATTATTTTAGAGTAATGTCATCTTATAATCCTGACTTACTATTTCATGATTGTGACTTAGTATCTCATAGTAATGACATCTAATAATGTGACTTACTATCTCATTACTATCACTTAGTATTTCATAATTATGACTTGGTATCTCAGAAGAATGACTGAATCATTTCGACATACTATCTCAGGATTGTAGTATCCTATCTCATAATTGCGATGTAAGAATCTGAATTATGACTTACTGCCTCATAATTATGATTTAGCATCTCGGAATAATGAGGATCTAATCTCATTGTGACTTAGTATATGAATTATGACGGTCATCATAATGATTAATTGTCTTGTGATATCTCAAATTTGAGACAGTTAAAAATAATAAGTAATTAATATTTTATTCAGTTAATATAATAATTATGAGATGCTAAAGTCCTAAAAATGAGGAACGTTCTCATTATTATGAATTACTATATAACCTCATATGTTCTTTCGCATATTGGAACAGGCTTGCACGGTGTGTGTGTGTGTGTGTTGCCAGATCAGAACAACATGCACTCTGGCTGAATCTGAATCGTGGCTCGTTCTTCCACGCGGCCTCTCCCTTTTCTCCTCTCACCTCATTCTGAATGCCATGGCTGCCACAGCAGGTCCTGTGGTGCGCACTTTAGAAACCCCTCCTCAGGCGTGGACATTTTTAACGTGGATGATCCTCAAGTCTCGAATGCTTTTAACTCTGACTGCCGTGAGCATCCGTGCTTGTTTCGCACAAATGAAGGTTGTGCTCATGGGGAAAACGAAAATCAAGCGGTTGGGGAATTTATTGCATGTGAAGAGCAGAGTGTTGGGGGCGAAAGTTTGCACACCCCACTATAGGGTGTTGAGTGATGAAATATTAATGGAGATATCCAGACGTCGTATAGTTTTTGAGTGCTGCTGCTTATGATTAGAGACGTTAGTAGGAGACATCATTTAGAAAAATAACAAAATGCCAATAACAAGCCAAACAAGATGTGCAACAGTAAGTTCTCTTGTCTTATTGTTAACCCCTATATTGAAAATGTACATTTATTTTTAGCCATAAGCCTCTCGGAACTTTGTCAACGGCGGCATATAATTATAATGCCTGTCACAGAGAACAAACAAATGTGCAGGAAAGGAAGAATGTGCTGTGGATAGGACAAGGTTTACTACGGAGGGGATCTAAAAGCTGAAACCTGGAACCATTTATTGGACACTGAAGTTCTTAAAGAGTCCTAAATAATTTTTAGAGCTGATATTTCTGATAATTGTTTCACTGTTAATATATTAACATGCAATATTTCATCAACGGGTCATCCGTTTTATTCGAAATGGTGTGCGAACTTTTGGACTCGGCTGTAGGGTTAGTATAAAGGTGCGCTCACACAATACCAGGGTCATCAGGATTCCAGTTTTCGCCGATGATATTCTGATGT
>JAOUQZ010000001.1:25208567-25222063 GCA_028564935.1 Neosilurus hyrtlii
TAGGGTTAGTATAAAGGTGCGCTCACACAATACCAGGGTCATCAGGATTCCAGTTTTCGCCGATGATATTCTGATGTCGGAGAACACCGGAAAACACCCGACATTTTTACATTTCGGGGAAAACTTCAGGAAAAGAGTTGAATTTTTTTTTTCCGGAATACATCAGAGAAACATGGAAAAAATCAGAGTAACGTCGGTAAACATCAGTAGTGATGGGTGTAACATTGGAATAACATTTTGGAAAAAATCAGAGCAGCATCGGAACATTCCGGACACATTTCCGATAAATTTGTGTGTGTGTGTGTTTTTTTTTTTTTTAATTTTAAATACAATATCGGTAACACAATTATCTATTTATTTGTTTGTTTATTTATTTATTTACTACAATATTGGTACAAACCGGAGTGGCATTGTTATAGATCAAACATCTGAATCTTGTTGGAATATGATCGGCTAACATCGGGGTCATGATCGGTATTGTATGAGTGCACCTTAAAACAACATGATTTCTAGCAGTGAAGACAATCGTTCTGCTTGACGTGCTGTTTTGCTTCGACTGGGTTTAGGTTTGTGTTTGAGTGGTGCTGGGGTTAACGTCTTGGATTTTATTGGTTTATTTTATTCATCGTTTTTCTGTGCCTAAAAAAAAAGAAACCAGGCCTCTTACATCCTCCGGGATGATTTTATTTCTCAGGATGTTTATAAATAGATTTTATTTTATGATCGTGTTTTCTGATCACGCACACCCGATATGTGTTGTTAAATGTAATGACTGTACAGTCAGTCGGCCAGCTTCGCCGGTATGAACTTGTTTGTGAACTTGTGTCTGATTACTGCCACACAAACCGAACGAGAGTGTGAAGTCTGCTACTGGATTACTGTAACTTTGTGTTTTAAGGAATGTTGCTTGTATATTTTTTTTTAACGGACGAAATAAAGCGCTCTTCGTTTCAGACCTTTTGTGATTTCTTCCCGATGTATTGTATTTCACACAACAAATCTAAAAATCTTGCCGTCTTCTTAAAAGGTATATACACAAGTCAGCCATAACATTAAAACCACGACCAGGTGAGATGTGTTAGGTAGAAAGTGAAGTCTGTTCTTGAAGTTGATGTGTTGGAAGCAGGAAAAATGAGCAAGTGTAAAGATCTGGGTGACTTTAACAAGAGCCACACTGTGATAAACGACTGGGCCTATTCAGGTCCAAAACGGCAGGTCTTGTGGGTTGTTCCTGGTATACAGTAGTAAGTACCTACCAAAGGCCAAATGTGGCCCAAGGAAGAACAACCAGTGAACTGGCAGAAATGTCATTGCGACCCAAGAAATGATGTGAGGGGCATGGAAAAAATTAAAAGTAAAAGAAAAAGGATACAGAGAAAGGCTAGGCAGAATTAGGAAAGCCCCGCAATATAGACGAAGGTTACAGTGTGTGACCAATATAATTTAAGTAAGAATCCCATACCTTATGAGGAAATGTGTTCAAGGAGAAGCATCACACAGACCAACACTTATTGATAATGATGGCAGCACAGCTGACCTGCTACATGAAAGCATTTGATATAAGAGGTGGCCTATTTAAATGTTGGTGTTGTGTTGGTCTTCCGGGAAGAGCTGCTCTCATGTATCCTTTCTTGTGGCTCCTCTCGCTCCTTGAAACACAAATAAGACAATTGGAAGAGCCCGGAAAGATGGCGGACCAAAAGAACATCCGGTTCAATCAAAAAGCAAGAAAACAACTATTCATAGTTTTTAAAAACAATTGAGTTTTCCGGAAAGACAAGCTGGTATGTCTGGCTTGGTCCCACAGAAGAGCTACTCTAGCACAAACATCCAAAACCGTTAATGCAGGATATGATACAAAGGAATTTCATGCTGACCCCTGTCGATCATGAAAGCGCCTTTAGTTGGAACATATGTATGAGAACTGGTCCATGGAGCAATGGAAGAAGATGGACTGGTTTGATGGATCATGTTTTCTTTTAAATCACGTAGATGGCCAGGTCAGTGTGCTTCCCTCACCTGGAGATGACACGACACTCAGGACCTGCTTGCTGTGAGGCAGATGTGCTAACTACTACGCTACCATGCTGCCCTCCCCAACCATTTTCTCCTGCTGATCTGAGGTGGATTCATAGAGGCATCGGGTTTAGAAGGGAAACCCAGGCATCCCTCTCCCCATCGACATTCTTTAGCTCTTCCTGGGGGATTCCAAGGCATTCCTAGTCTAGATGGTATCCGTAATCCATTTAGCGAGTTCTGGGTCTGCTCTGGCACCTCCTTGAAGTTGGATGTGCTCTGAACACCTCTGAAGGGAGGCGACCAGGAAGCATCCTAATCAGATAATCCGAACCACCTCAAGGGATTCCTTTTGATGCAGGGGAGCAGCGGCTGTACCCTGAGTTCCCCATGAATATCTGAGCTCAGACACCCTCTAAATGAAACTCATTTTGGTCATTTGTACCTGAGATCTCATTCTTTCGGTCACTACCAAAATCTCATGACCATGGGAGAGGGTTGGAACATAGATGGACTGCTAAATTAAAAGCTTTGCCTATAGGCTCAGCTTCCTTTTCCCCACAACAGACCAGCGCAGAACTGCTGATGCAGTACCGATTCATCAGTCCATCTCCCGCTCCACCCGCCCACCCCTTCTCCACTAATTTTATCCAATTCCCACCCGCCAAGTGTTGTTTCCCTATCATACAACCACCACCAACCAAGGAGGGGTGTAAGCATGCACATACTCTCCTCCTTGACATGTGATGCTGCCACTCACCTCTTTCCGAACTGCTGCGCATGCGTATTTGGAGTTGACCTGACACACACGGAGAGAAAGTGCTATCCGCCCCCCGTACGAATGAGCTTACAGGCACCCATGATTGGCTGATGATCGCTGTGAGTGACAGGAACGTGAGCCTCCCATGAGAGCTCCCATGGACTCCCGGTCACGGACTGGTGCTTCGAACCAGTGATCTCCATGTTGATAGTCGCGCATCTTGTCGATATGCCACTCAGGAGCCTCACTCCATTTTAATTACTTCTATTTCATAAAATATAAACGAAGTTAGGGGAAAAACCTTTGCTGTCCGTTGAAAATACCTGAGTCGCTATTTTTTAATTTTTACTATATGTGTAGAGACAATAAACTGTAATGAAAAGAAAACCAGGAAAAGAGAAATCATCCAGAATGTTCCAATAGAAAGTTGCTTCATAGCACAAAGATGGGCATCAACAGAATGTAAAAATGATTAATTAAAAATTAGCTGTTTATTTCACAATATATACACACACTTGTATTAGTGATATAAATTAGATAAATTAAAAACATTAAAAAAACTATTGCATACAGTAAAATGGGTACCTAAGAACTTCAGTCAGTAAAAAGAAGTGCAAAGAAACATAAGGAAGTGGAGCCAGAAACTTTAGGTTCTTACTGAGATACGCGTCTCATCTGCTCAAAGCTCACCGAGATTGATTGGCACAAAGTGTTCACAGCGAGTGCACGCTCAGAAGTACGTATACACACACACACACACACACACACACACAGCACTCAGGAGTGTGCACACTCCAGTGTTCAAGCCAGTCTGCTGTATGGAGGAGGAAGTGTGGAGAGTTCCTGTTCCTGTTCAGGACAACGTTCCATAAATGACACGGGTGAGTTCAACACCCGCTCGTCTCCACCTGCTGGACACAAAGCAACAGAACATCCACCCTCCATATTACTGGCCTCCTCTTAAACCATGACCAGTTCACTCACTCACTCACTCATCTGTCTAACTGCTTTCTCTTATCACGGTCGTGGGGAGGCTGAAGCCTATCTTAGCCGACCCTGTTCACCATACAGAGGACAGATAGGGACGGAGGGGTCTGATTGCCAAGTCATGTGGTGCCCCAAACGATCGATACGACTGAGATGTATGAAAAAGTTACACAGTGGGTGAAGTCAGACTCAAAGCTGAAGGATACATTACACTTTCACTCACTCATTTGCTGATATATTCCTATTCGGGTCGCGGGGAGGCTAGGGCCCGTCTCAGCCGTCAGGGGGCGAAGGCAGCATACACCCGGAATAGCTTGTCAGACCATCGTAGGGCAACTCATGCACAACCATTCACACCTCGCTTCGAAACAGCCAATTAGCCTACTGTGCATGTCTTTGGTCTGTGGGAGGAAACCAGAGTACCCAGAGGAAACCCACACAAGCACAGGGACAACGTGTAAACTCCACACAAAAAACGCCCAAGCTCGGGACTCCAACCCGGGACCTTCTTGTGAAGTGGAGGTACTAACCCCTACGCCACCATGCCGCCCCTGACCAGTTCATTTTTTTTCTCTTAATTTTACTACTTAGAGCAAATAATAAAATCAAATAATAGATCAAACATTTGTATTTTAAAATAACAGAATACAATATTATATATATATATATATATATATATATATATATATATATATATATATATGTGTGTAATATATTTCATATTAAATATTTACTATTATAGTATATCATACATTATATTCTTTACTTCTTTTTATATTTTTTATATTTTCAGTGTATTATCTTATAACTTTATAATTAAAATATTGTTATTGTTATTTAATTGTTAGACTTATTTTGCTTTTGTTTTTGTAAGCCTTCTCCTTCTCTCTCTCTCTCTCTCTCACACACACATACATGTCTTACCCTGCCATGAACAGACCGTTTCACCTGAAGCACTTGGGTCATTCTGAGGAACCAGCATATCCTATGAAAACACACACACACACACACACACTTCCAGTTATATCCAAGCCTCTTCTCCCCCTGATAAATCTAGATAGAATCTCTACACTCGTTTCAACCTCACAGTTTCATCTCGAATCATTTAAACTCTACCGTTATATTCAAATACATAATGTAATTTTAGTTCCAAAAATGTTTTTATTATTAATACGAATTTTATTTAATTATTAATATAAATGCTCAGGGGCTGACACCCAGCATCCGACTTCCAGCATCTGTACCCCGGCAACCGATGCCTAGCACCCAATCCCCAGCATCCAACACCAATACCCAGTGTCCAACGCCCCAGGGTCCGACACTCCCCAGCCACCCCCCCAGCATCCACAATGTGTCCACAAGTTTCCACAATATATCCCAACATGCTGTCTTTCCTGGATGGCTAAAAATCTGTTGATATTATATGTGTATATGTGTTTGTGTGCTCACCATTCCTGTGACTGAATCAAAGCAGCCACAGAGCGGCAAACTGCGGCACCCCATGTACATGATGAGGGAGGAGAAAATGAACGAGCCGACTCCAGCTAACAACATGGTGCTATTTGCTCCCTTCACCATGCGGCTCAGTATAAACTTCTACACACACACACACACACACACACACACACACACACACACACACACATAGAGTGGCTAAAACATCACAGAAATATGGATGGATTTGATGTACACAGGACTCCCAGTGTGTTATGCAGGGAAGGCTGTACCACTTCAGTGATGTGACGGGGGTGGAAAAGTTCATCGTCTTCCTCTCCGTAGCTGAGCGTCACGCCGGCATAAACGAATACAATCAAAGTAGCGACGAGAGAGATGACTGATGAAACGATCATGATGGTAACCTGAAGGAAGATATATATAAAGGAATGTTTGTCAGTGATACGCTTAACTGACGGCACAGTAAGAAGGTCCTGGGTTCGAGTCCCGGGCTCGGTGAGAAGCAGATAAATGTGTTACACTATAATCTATTACAGCAAAGTGGCTATAAAAAAAACAACAACTCTGTAACTGACCAGTGTCGGGTTTTTTCTTTGTGAGACAAAAAGTGCGAGCACCCCAGGAATAGCCATGATCTAAGAGAACGATAAAGAAACACAGGTATGAAGTCAGGCAAAAATAAAACCAACAACCAAACCCATCCCTGTTAATGATTCAGAACACGGTATGTGATTCGGGTACAAGTGACCAGCCAGGTTCACTCACCAGTCCAGCCCACAAAGGAGCTCTGGTTTCACTGAGCGTTGTGTTCATACGGAATACCGCGTCCATAAACCCACACACGACACACAGGCCGGCGCAGGCCACCTGCAGAATTCCCCACACCACCGCCAGCTTCTGGTTCAGGATGAAGTACCTGTAGCGCTCCATTCTCATCAATCTGCAGAAAACACACCAGGAGTTTATGGGAGAAACTAAATAATTCAATACAGCTATGAGGCACAAATGCTGCAAAAACAAAAATGTCTTTAAAAGAATCATAAATTTTTTTTACATTTAAAAATACACTATTAAGAGCAGTAAATGAGAAAATATTTAATACGAAGACCCCTTTGCTTTAAAGGGGCCCATTCACTTATCAGGTTTATCAAATAAAGACGAAATACAGTGTTATCTCTAGGAAATAAGTCTAGGAATCGGCCTCAACGACTTTCTGAAACCATTTGCTTACTCTTGTAAATATCAACGACCACCGCTCCGGGCACCATTCATTCATTTTCTAAGCTGCTCAATCCTAATTGGGGACGCGGGGAGGCTGGTGCCCATCTCAGCCGACTCTGAGTGAAAGTGGGAAACACCCTGGCCATCGCAGGGCAACACACACACACAACCATACACACTCACACCAAGGGGCAATTTGGAACCACCAATTGTGCATGTTTTTGGACTGTTGGAGGAAACCAGTGTTCCTGGAGGAAACCCGCACAAGCACGGGGAGAACATGCAAACTCCACACAGATACGCCTGCACCCTGAAAATCGAACCCAGGCCTTCTCGCTTTGAGGCAGACGTGCTAACCACTCTGCCACTGTGATCGGGCACCATGATATTGATAAAAATTGTTTTCTTATTTTACTTCCCTTGTGTCATATGCCTTCCTCTTTAAAATCTTAACACTTCATTTCAGACTTTTCCACTTTCTACGAATCGGTGTGCCACTGCCAAGTTATTGTGCATGTGCAAAGTCATTCCTCTGGTCTTGTTATTGCTATTGTCTTGTGAATAAGAGATACTAAGCCTGTGTTATATGTCAATGGACTCCTTTAAAAATAGTAGTAGCTTCAGGTAGATCGAGTGCAGGAAATAAGCTGCAACTTCTAGAACCAGCCACGGTTCTTCTGGAGGGTTCTGTAAGGACTGCAGCACTTGTTTCTTATTTTCTGCATGAAAATTCCAGCAGTCTTCATTACATCATTTTTTTTTTTAAAGGAAAGTGATCTCATATATAATATAATGCTTTCTTTAATGACAGAGAACTAAAGTTTAGTAATTTATTTTCCCCTAAAACGATAATGCAGAACTCCATCCGTCCATCCGTCTACTATCTACACGACTTATCTGTCAGGGTCACGGAGCACTTGGAGTCAATCCCAGCTCACTTTGGGCAAGAGGCGAGGTTACCACACTCTGAACAGGTCAATTTTCAGGAATAACACAGACACAGACAAACTTGGAACTGTGGAAGGAAACCGGAGTACCAGCAGGAAACCCAAACTCCACACAGACAGGCCCTTTGCCAAGATTCGAACCTAGAACCTTCTTGCTGTGAAGTGACCATGGTAAGCACTAACTTTCGTAAATAAAATAAAAACAAGAAATAATTAAAAATACACAAATAAATAAATAAATAAATGAAAGAATGAAAGAAAGAAGGGAAAAAAACAGGGTGCCTAAGACATCCGTGTTTAAAGAAAAAAATTTAGTAGCTGTAATCTGTGTAGCAACAATCTGTAGATATATCAAAACAAAAAAGACATTTTAGGCATTGCATGAAGACGCCCCCCCCCCCCAAAAAAAACAAGCAAGTTAACAAATACCTTTAAAAAGTTGATTAGTCATCCTAAGAAATCAAACCTGCTTTCCTTTCATTTACAGCAGTGGTGTATATCTGATCACTTCTGTCCGCTTTTTATTTAGCATTTTAATCAAGGAATTCATTTCCTCCGGGTACTCCGGTTTCTTCCTGCAATCCAAATGCACGTTAGTCTAACCGGCTGTTCCAAATTGCTCCAGGTGTGAGTGTGGCTGTGCATGTTGTCCCTCTAATGGTCTGGTGAGCTGTTTAGGGTGTACCCCACCTTCGCCCTGTGTGGCCGAGATAGCCTCCCAGCGACCCTGTGAGGACTAAGTGCTCCGGCAACAAAGTGAACGATGAATTTAAGTAAATTTTATTTCAATTTCTCCAGTTTTCTTACTGCTAGCTCTAATTACTTCAAATATATAAAAGGATAATCAGTTGTACTGTTGTAGCATCAGTACCGGAAGTGACGCAGTGCACCTGAAAAGGTGTTTTATCTTCTTCTCATGATACATTTTAACTTGAATATTATCTCCGACAAATGACGAGACAAACGAGAACCTGAGGCTGAATATCAAGTTAGACACCAAAAGAAAATAATAAGAGTAAAACCACAAGAAAAACTGCGTCAAGTTTACCTTCACTTCTCGTCTCACCACTTCCGGACTTCGAGTAGAGGGCGCGCGCTCGTCACTTACCTGCACGCCCGCGCAGGTGCATCATACAGGCCACGCCCCTTTCTCTTTGTTTGCTGGTAGAGTGGGCGGGGACAGGCTGACTGAGGATTGTAATTATATTATATTTTATTTGATTATATTAGTTCTATTAAAATGTTATTTTTTCTTTATAAACATTTATATTTCATTTTAAAATACTAAAACATTTTATATAAAATATATTTAATTCTTTTTCAAGTTTTCTTTATAAAACTGCACAAACTTTTCCTGCACTTACATTATAATGCAAAAGTTTATCACACCAAGTACTGAGTTTGTTTCCTACTGTTTATTTTACATTGTAGTGTTTATCCTTTCAATTAAAAGACTTTAAATTTCATTTAACTTTCATTAATTCATTCGCTGAACCGCACAACCCTAGTAGGGGTGACAGGGGAGGCTGCTGCTGTCATCGGACGTTAGGTGAAGGAGGGGTACACCCTGAACAGCTTGCCTCAGACACAACCATTCACACACACGGGCAAATTTGGAACAGCCAATTCGCCTAATGTGCATGTCTTTGATTCCTGTCGCTGGCTGGCTGGAGGAGCCAGATGTGGCCTTTTGCTGTTGTAGTCCATCTCCCTTTGTTCAGCATGTGCATTCTAGGATGCTTTTCAGCTCAGCACTGATGTCAAGATTGTTTATTAAAATTACAGTAAACCTCCAGTCAGCCCTAAAGCATTCAGGGTGACCACTCGTTTCTCATGAACAAGGTGATTTCGTCTACACTGATATCAAGTAAAAATAATCAGAAACATTTGACCTTTTTCTTTATGATTTACACCAATCAGCCATAATATTAACACCACCAGACTGCTCTGTGGCTAGGCTTCCCAATAAGTAGCAACAGGGGTGGAAACAACTGCAAAATGAAAATCCCGATAAACTTTGCACCCTAAACTGGAATTCCGGATTAATTCACCCCTGTAGCAAACTGCAATGCCCTGTGCTCTGACCCATTTCTATTACAGCCAGCAATTAACTTTTTTAGCAGTTGGTGCTACAGAAGTTTCTGTACATACTAGCCTTCACTAGTCTTCCCAAGCGCACCCACGAACACTTTTGCCAGTTCAGCGGTTGTCCTTCCTTGAACCACCTTCATTCTAGCAACACCCCTCAAGAAAACAGCTCTTGTCAAAGACTCTCAGATCCTTACACTTCCTTGTTTTTCCTGTATGATATTTTTTATAGCTGATGGAGTATATCATTTATGACTTATATATTTACTCTACTGACACATGATTGGCTGATTGGATAAGTGCATGAACGAGCAGGTGTACAGCTGTAATATTAACATTAGCGGAAAAAAAGCAACCATGTTCATGAATTAGTTTTATTGATAAATCCTGGATTAGTGATGCTGCATATCAAAGACCTGAATTCATTTCTTATTATGATCTGCTACTTATTACTCTCTCTCTCTCTCTCACACACACACACACACACACACAATGTGCTTTCACATTTTTCCTCTTATTGTTTTAAAACCAAGGCAAAAACGAAATCTTTACAGTGCAGTTCTAATACTGTTCTTTCAAAACTAAGCAGAATCTAGTGCTGCGGGTTGCTCTCAGTGCAGAAGCTGAAGACGTTATGCTAACACTAAATCTGAAAAACTGCAACAGCGATAGCTATGGGAGTTTAACCACATACTGATGGACTGCATTGTAGAGGTTAGCTTAGCACCGAGGAACTCCTGCTGGGGTTCGGTAGTGCATAGGTCTCACTTCAGATGAGTCACGGAACGATTTCCCATCATGCTGTGATTCAGTCAGTCCTTATATCATGGCATTCATGATACAGTTGTGTTGAGATCTGTACACCTTGATCGTAGCACCTTCATAATTCTCTTATGTAACAAGTTTCTGCAAAAGCCAAGCATTTCGCCTGAACAATAAAGAGCGCTGGGGGAGGGAGCTCGACAGGTTAAATATAGTCACCAAGAGAACAGCAAGACAGTAAAAGAGGCAGATTTAGGTGATGCAAAATAAGTGGGCGGGGTTAACAAGGATCCTTGGCGCTTCTTTCAGCTTCTCGCTCCTGAAACTCGCGCAGCTCCTGTTTGTACCAGTCTGGAGCCTCGGGACCGGATTTGCCAGAAGATTCATGATCGTAACCATAAGCGACTGTGAGCTCCTCGTCTTTTTGAACCGCTTGGATTGTCCGGATGCATTTTACTGGCCCGAAGCGAGGATGAACAAACCTGTCAAACAAGAAGAGAGGCAAGAAATCAAAAGGTATGATACAGTAATGTAAATTTGACGACATGGTTCTAATCCCCAAGCTTGAGAACCCAAGTTTCTGTTACCGGAACTTTGTTAGTGAACCATATTCGAGTTAAGACAATATACCTGGTAAGATAACAAAATTACATCACAATTTTTAAATATGAAGGACAGCTGAAGTGATCTTCAAGGGTTTATTGCAGAACATTTTATTTTATCCTGGGACAGCGAACCAATCAGATTGCACTGTTCCTGTGTAGTACATAGAAAAATATTGTATGATATATTGTTAATATTGTATAATAATTAAATAACAGCACACACTGTATACATTTCTGGCATTTGGCAAAACCCCTTTTATCCAGAGTGACTTACAGTTGTATCTCCTTTATTTAACTGAGCAGAAGAGTGTTGCTTAAGGGCCTTACAGTGGAACCTTGGTTGGTAATGAAACTTGAGCCCCCGACCTTCTGCTCAGTAACCCAGACCCTTATCTACTGGACCATCTTTCCACATTCTGGAGAAAGATTGTTGTGATTTGAGCTTAACAACCAAACAAATACACACCTTCCTTCAGCGCTTTCGGAAGCTCCACCCCCAAGACTCATTTATATGCACTGCCCTTCCTCCAACCAATAAGCAACAGGGTGTTTTTGTTCTGTACACAAGCATAAAAACCCTGCTGTTGCTGACTGGCTGGAAAAGTGTTGTGTGGCTTGCTTTGAACCACTCTGCCTGTTTCTCAACTACAGAACCAGGGCTGTATATGTACTCCAGACAGTGGACTGGATTAAAAGTGTACGAGCTCATAAAAATCACCTAACTGTATCCAAACAAATGATAATCCATGAATATGACTACAACAATGAGTTTATGGGTACAATATTATGTTAGTAGGGCATATTGTTTGGATACTGCCACTGATTGAGAAGCTGTATGTTTGGCTCACGCAATAATCAGGACCAGAGTGAATGGATTTGTGTAAAATGATATGGGATAAAGAGAGAATGTGGCGGTGCATATGACTCAGGAGAAATGGGCTGCAAACAAACAAATAAAGTGCAGCAGCTCCTGCATGATTACCAGAATTCTAACTCAGTCTCAGGGGTGAATAAGTTTGCTATGCAATAAGCCATATGGTCCTTAAAAAAATCTATGAGGAACAGAGGTACATCTCATGGATAACAGCAGTTCCCTTTAGCAGTGGGTCAGTAACATGTGCCATCTAATTTTAAGTCAAACCTTCCGTTTATCAAAATCACATCACATGACTACAACACTCTACAGGTGCCCGATGATTAAAGCTATGATCAAGTGAAAAAGTTTGCCTCCCCTATCAGTTCATTATCTACTGGACCGGATGTACTAACAGACATGTGGTCAAATTAGCCATGGAAAGGGATGGACATCGTTAATTTTTCTGATGACCTCATTGCACATGGATTAAGCATTTGGCGTTTCCTTTTCAGATTATAAAATTTGCAGGGGAGGATTATTGATGTTCTTGGGAATCCCGCACCTGAATCCGGGTCACAGCACCACCTCAACAAGTTATCGTGATCCCAGTATGGTTGAGTTGGAGTTCTAAAACATACTATAATGTGCATACATTTATTTATTTTTTTTTTTTTACACTCACGGGTCATATTTGCAGTTGGGAGTGAATGAGTGATTGGCTTTGTGTCCAAGCGATGCACAGTAATTCTCCATGAGGTTATAGGGTTCTGGAACATCGATCACTGTGTCCTCGTCTAGGGAAATGGTGTTCCTGTTAAGGGACCAATCCCGGGCATCAACCTGGCAACCCAAACGCATTATAAGTCATTATGGCACTTTTTTTCATTTGTACAAAATATTTAAAGGAGCGGTTTGTCAGATTTAGAGATCCCCTGCTGCCTGTGAGAACCACAATTAAAATATGACTATAACTACCCCATAACCCACAGTGACCACACCCACCCCGCTAAAAACAGCTATGCTTTATGTATTGTGATAAAAGTGCAGCGCTGACTGGATCAGAGTAAAGAGGAGCCTCAATTGAACACAATATTCCAAGAATTTAGCATGTTCTTCCTGTGTTTGTGTGGGCTTCCTCTGAGTACTCTGGTGTCATCTGACAGTCCAAAGTATGCTGGATTTTTAAAGGAATCTTAAACTTACTACATGTACTTCTGATTTGACTTCCGATACATGGATATTGAAAATATTGATTGATACAGGAACCTTTAAAAATGACAGATTGCACCTTTAAATGTTTATTCAGTTGTTTTCTTCATTTCAAAAATGCTGTTTAGAAAACAACAACAAATTTTAATTACAGACCACACACTCATACTGACATATCACAAACAAACACACCTCCGTGTGAGTGATGCGCACTCCGTTATAAAAGGCCATGACCGTGTCAGCGTCCGTGTCGATTTTGGAGAACAGACCTTCTCCTGCACCAGAGACCAGCGACTGCCCCACATACACACTGCCAAAAACACACAAGTAACCAGGTGCATCTTTAATACTCCACTTAAAAATAATCAGCAAACCTTTCACTAATTTGACTTTGAAGAGTTAAAACATCTCCATTCAAATGATATCAAACAGAAATAAATAAATAATATACTGAAAATATCTTACAAACATGCAACCTGTTTACGGTTTAAAATAAAATGTCCAATTCATTGTAAACATGCACAGTAGGCTAATTGGCTGTTCCAAATCACCCATAGGTGCAAGTGTGAATGGTTGTGTGACTGATGGCC
>JAOUQZ010000001.1:25268965-25290205 GCA_028564935.1 Neosilurus hyrtlii
GTGTGTGTGTGTGTGTGTGTGTGTGTGTGTGTGTGTGTGTGTGTGTGTGTGTGTGTGTGTGTGTGTGTGAATAGGGTTGTGTGTTAGAGACAAAACCAAAAGCCACAAAGACCCATGTGAACTCTGGTCTCCCTAACAACTCGGTCGGCTGTTGGAGGAACTCTCCAGCGACATAGACCGCCATTGTTAGCATCTCCCGACGGCTCACGGGAACATGTGTAGGATCCGAAGAGAGCGAGTGAACATGTGATCATTCCTGACGTGTAATGATGACTGTAAAAACCAAGCATTATACACTGATTAGATGAAAAATGGTGATGCAGATGGATGATGTGTTCACGAGTCAGGGAAGCCGCTGGAGATAAAGGTCATGGGTGGGTTCACCCGAATGTGGGAGAGGACGCTGTATGAATGGCTCTCTTTTGTGGGCTTGGGAGGCTGAAATTTCCTTATAGCTCTGAGTTCATGGCTTGTAACACAACGTTGATAAGTCTGTAGTCGGAACTAATTGTGTCCAGAGTGATTGTTACTCTATCCATCATTTTTTTTACAAAATCACCAACATACTGGATTTAAGGGTAAAGGTGAGATTCTTTAAATAAGTCATTCACAAGAATTTGTATGGAGACACAAAATGTAAAACCGGCCTCACATTGCGGCGGTTCTAATGGCGGTTCAGTGCTGTTCCGAACCATGTTGGACCGCAGTGATATATCGTCTTGACACATGTGAAGGTGTCTGACGTCGACCTGCACTGACCACCATAAACCGAAAGCTGCGGTTCTCAAAACAGTGTATCAGGGTTTCTTGCTGCTGCCATATTGTCACCTTCCACGTAAACCCAGAAGTAGAGGGAACAAAAACAAATTCAGTCAAATGTATTTACTTTTCCATCAGAAAAGAAAGTGAAGTTACACAAAAACAATTCTGTGGCCCCATGCATGCACCTGACAACCCACAGATTCATAAAAATGAGAAACTCGAATCTGAATATAGGGCGGCACGGTGGTGTAGTGGTTAGCATGTCCGCCTCACAGCAAGAAGGTCCTGGGTTCGATTTCCAGCTCAGGCATTCCTGTTTGGAGTTTGCATGTTCTCCCTGTGCTTGCGTGGGATTCCTCCGGGTACTCCGGTTTCCTCCCACAGTCCAAAAAAACATGCACAGTAGGCTAATTGGCTGTTGCAAATCACCCATAGGTGTGAGTGTGAATGGTTGTGTGACTGATGGCCCTGCGATGGCCTGGCGAGCTGTTCAGGGTGTACCCCACCCTCGCCCAGAGTCGGCTGAGATGGGCACCAGCCTCCCTGCGACCCTAAGTAGGAATAAGCGGTTCAGAAAATGAATGAATGAATGAATCAGAATATAATAATACATTTATACAGTACTGTCCAAAAGTTTTAGGCACATGCAAAGGAATGGTGTAGAAAAGATGCCTTATATTTACTAATAAATAAAGACATTAAATTAAAGATCTCTACATAAAAATTCTATAAAGCACAGTAAACAGTAATAAATGAAACTAATTCAATATTAGGTGTGATGACTTTTTGCTTGAAAAAATAGAGCAGCATCAGGTCGAATCTGTGCAGTTTTACAGGTACAGTATCTACCGGGTATCTTACAGAACCAGCCCTAGTTCTCCTGGAAATGTTGACTGTCACACTGGATTCTTTATTCGCATGTAAATCGCAGCAGCCTTCATTATATTTTTGTCTGAAAAGTCTCTTATACGTGATATGCTGCTTTCTTCATTGATATACTGCAAACTTTTTTCATGTTTGGAAAGTGGTTTTTCATACATACATATTATACAAGTTATAGAATAAAAAATTATTGCAAAGTTTATGCTAAAAATACAGGGTGCCTAAGACTTTTGCACAGTACTGTATGTCTTCTATTAATCAGAAAAAGACACCAAGGCATTTTGAACAGCTTATATACAGATTTATGTATTTAGGAGTGTCAGGTTCATGCAAAGGGCCACTGAGTTAAAGTAACCGAAGTGCCTACAGTAACATCATGGCTACAGCATTTGATTTACTTCTGAGAAGGAAGAACTTCAGTTATTTATTATAATCACACTCAGTGTAATTAAAGACGAGTAATGATAGGGTTACATGAGGTTACTCTACTGCAGGTGCAACCTAAAACTGGCTTAAAATGGTTTCCTCTACAGATCTGAGAACCCAGATATTAATTTTGAAGATGCGATCAAAAGAAACCGCCAGATTGTGTACTAGTTTCCTGCAAACATTCCATTCTAAATGTGTGAGGTAAATACAGTATACATGCAGAAGATCAACAAGTGCAAACTGAAGACAAAACCTCAAAAATAAATACATAATGCAAATACAATGTTTTTTTTTATTGTATAGAGTAAAAGTTCCTGCAGCACCATGTGTCTTTTTTTAGCATAGCGAACTGATACGAGTGCAGTGGTGGCTCTAAGTTACTGATGAGGAGGTTGGAGGTTCAAGCGCTCTAGGTTACTGATTGGTAGGTTGGTGGTTCAAGCCCCAGTACCACAAAACTGCTGCTGTTAGGCCCTTGAGTAAGGCCCTCAACCCTCAAGTGGTCCTTAACCCTCAAGAAATGAGATAATGAGATGTTCTGTGTAAGGGTGTATGCTACCAACATTGAATTTAGAATGATTTGCTGCCATAGAAAAAGAAATTGGAATTGATTCCTGCTATTATTGGAAAAGTTTAGGATTTTAACAGTGATGTTCGGGTTTTTATCCGGCCTCATCACATATAGTAAACAACCCGTTTATTTTCCTATAAGTGTATATCCCGAAGTGTTTTATTCTTTACACATCTAATACTACAGAAGGGACTAGAATTTGAAATTACTTCATGCTACTATTTTAACAACAACAGCAACAACAACATCACATATACAACAGTGCTGATAGCAATTTCAGCCAATCAGGTTTCAGGGCTGGAGAGTTAAAGTCCATCCTGTTTGAATTGCTCACATGGTTTTTACCAATTTTAATAAAAATTATTAAGTCAAGAAAGTCGCAGTTTGTCGCGAAACTTTTAAAGTACACCACTGTTAAAATACATGATTAGAAGGAATATAAACCCAAAAGTTGCATAACTGTCATCACTGAAACCTCTTATACAGCCGGTCCAGTATGATAGCTCTCACGGAACTGATTTACTTTTGCATCTCACAACCCAACCAGTAGTGATTTTCTCCTCTTTTAATGCTTTTTTCTGGTTCTGGAAGAAAGAAGTGACATGTGCTATGGTGGTGGCCATGTTGGTATTGGAGACCTGCAGTATAATGTGCATGATGAGCTACGTAGAGTAGTTTTCCTTGACTTGCATAGTCACGTTTTAAACTAGCAAACATACATATATATAATTCCTGGTGAGCTTGAAACAAGGATCACAATATATGTTATCTCTTGTGATTGACTACAATACCATTGTTTTTTTTGAAATCAGGTCTTAGAGACCCACGGTCATAGACCCTATATGTAATATTACATAAGTCTTGTTAGATATTTTCAATTTCCATGGTAGCGCAGTAGTTAACACAGCACTCCTGGGTTCGAGTCCTGGGCTTACCAATGGTGTTTCTATGTGGAGTTTGCATGTTGTCCTTGTGCTTGCGGGGGTTTTATCCGGGTTCTCCGGTTTCCTCCTACAGTCCAGAAGCATGTCTATTAGGCTGTTCCAAACTGCCCCTATATGTAAATGTGGGTGAGAAGGTTTTTGTGGGTGTAGGCCCTATGCTAAGTGCCGGCTGAGATAGGCTGTTGCCTGCAAGCAGCCCCAGTAGGATTACGCGGTTGGGCAAATGTGAGTGAGAGAATTTCCAAAATAGGAATGATGAGGTACGCCTTGAAGTCTGTTAACCCATCATAATGTAAACACAGTGGTAATGGAAATAGTATTTTTTAATGGAATACATACAATCTATTTTTTTTCTTGTTGGATCTAGTGTTTTTTAAACTTATTTTAAATATTATTATAAAGCCAGGCAAAAAAATTCAGTTGGAGATGCCGGGGATTGAACCCGGGGCCTCATACATGCAAAGCATGCGCTCTACCACTGAGCTACATCCCCAGCCCTGCAAGCACTTTTGCACATTTATCCATATATACCTGCACATGCTGCTTTATATAGCGTTACATATCTATATATATTATTATAGCAAATTATTAAATTCACGTGAACGACTAGCTTGAGGCTGATGTCTTTTACGATTAATATTCCACAGTTTGCCTTATTTATGAAGTAATTATACATTCATTGTGCTTACTATTTAGCTACCGCTTTCGATTTCACTTCTAATGATTTCACATCCTACATGTTTAGCTCGCGCCTCCCACTAGCCAGCTAACCGGCTTCTTTTCGCCATTGTAGAATGACGTCTTTGTTTTTGTTTTTTTATAATAATGTACATATTTCACAACGTATAATGACTTGGTTTTGTATATTTTAAAAAATATCTTTATTAACCGCAAGTTGGACATGTTGGCTTTAGCTACGTTACCAAGTTAGCATCTAGCTAGTTGTGCTAGCTGTGTAACTTCCGTTTGTTTTTAGCTCTCTTGCTAACCTCGGATCTTAGCTTTTTGTTTTTGTCTGTTTGTTTGTTTGTTGGGGGGGCTCAATGGTTACACTGGATATTCAAAGCTTGAGTCTTTATAATGGATGATGTTATTTCACTCAGTTCTGGAAGTGAAGAGGACTCGGATATTGAGTTTGTGAGCAGTTACAGAGATGACCTCTCCAATGCTGTTCCATTTATTAGAGCTGAACTGCTGCCAGTTACACCTGTAAGCTTCAAACTTCCTGTTCTCTCTACATACACGATTTTTAAAAAGTGTTACTGCACTGTGGGACACTCTGATAATCCAAAATATTCAAAACCAGTCTTATAATTATACAGTATAAGTTTACTTGTATTCAAAACAACAAAAACATCAATTTATATGTTAGCTACCTGCTTCCTACACATGTGACTGTCTGTAGTTATTGTGCAGCTTGTATTTTAAACAACACTTGAATATTTATCACCAGAGATACAGTATCTGTCAAAATATCAAAACCTATGAGTTATAAAGTAATATATAAATTTTCCTAGCAAAATTGAAGCAGGATATTGTTCAGAAGGACTCATATTGCCAGAGTATCATATAATATATAATACTTTTCTATTCTAGGTGATCTGCATCATGCTAGCATGCTAGTCTATAGGTTTAGTAAGCTGTGTTTAATAATTTAATTCCTAGTTAAAATAAAGAGTTTATCAATTAAAGGAAGGCAAGTAAAATTATAGTGTAATGACTTGAGTTATATGTCATCACTTTATAGAAAATAGGCCATGTGTGCTCTTAACGTGAAGGGATAACCAATACAGTTGTTGTTGTGTAAGTGTTGTAAGTGCCATTACATGCGTTATTTTGCGAAGAGACTTGGTCATAGCATCAATTCTAAAAATCCCGATAATAAGAAATTACATATTATTACAGGTGCGATAGATCACTATTTTTATATTGGCACAGTGGAAAAAAAGAGGGGTTGATATGTAGTGTAAATCTCACGAAGTTTTTTCAAAGAACAAAAAATGCACAAGAGAGCTTTAAAATAGGCCCCTTTCAAAATCTGAAACTGTTCCACAACAGTCGTGATGCATTAGTCTGTATTTACGCCACCAAATTTTACATACACCCGCTCACAAGGAAAGCCAAGCTATTAGTATAAACCTTCATTCATTCATTCATTCATTTTCCGAACCGCTTAATCCTAATTAGGGTCACGGGGAGGTTGGTGCCCATCTGAGCCGACTCTGGGCGAGGGCAGTCGCAGTAGTATAGACCTGCAAAGCTTAAACGTAAACAGTTCTGCAGGTATTTCAAAACAACAAGAAGGTTAATTGTGGTTGGAGCACCGTTCAATGTTAATATAAATATCTATATATTGAATATCAAATACTTTTGAAACTTTGAAATTTAAAATATTCAAAATATTTTTCCCGTTTTTGGGTTCTGGCCTTCTGAATATCACCCCAAATCACTTTGTGGGACTGTAGCTCAACAACAACAACTTGTTGTCATCTACTTGGCAGTAACCAAAGTCACTTGGGTGCATTTTCTCCAGAGGAAATATTGAGTGCTTGCTGTTAATTAAATTATAGATTTTAGGTCCCTGATGAAGGTTGGACCCAACCTCTTCACACCTTTTGTAATCCCTGTAATATTAGGATTTACATATAAGAATAATATTTTTCTGTTTCTACAATCTGTACTTGTTTGTCTAAAGCAACAAAAAAGTTCAGGTTTCTGGATTTATTCTTGTTTAATTCAGTTTTAAATTTTAAGCATTGTGTCAAGTTTCTCCCCCATCCCCTTTTGAGAAAAATGGTTGTAACATAGAAACTATTTGACAGAGAGGGTGCACAAATTCACATTTATTAATTTGGTGTGTAGGGGAACATTTTGTAGCAAAGTGAAACCCTGCAGATAAAAGATGTAACATAACATCAAACAGTGTTCAGGGAAAGAATAATGTTAGAGTGAAGAATGATATTCTACACAGTGACGCGCTTCCAAATTCATGGCAACAGTTTGGGGGAAAATATGAGTGTGAAGCTCAGGGGACCACAATCTGTTGATCTCCTCTAAAAGAAAGAGCTTGTCCAGGCAATATTTCCCATATGCTTATCCTGTCATATACCAAAGTCGATATACTTATAAATCTTGAGAAGTGGGAGTGTCATGTAACATTAGGTCACTTTGACCTTGATCCTGGACCTCACTTCAAAGAAAAAAGCTTGTCCTGGACATATTTTTTATATGGTTTGCCTTACACATACAACATTATGTTGTATGGTCAGGTCACTCGCTTCAGGGTCAAGGTCACGGCTTACTATCAATTGTCAAATTACCTTTGGAGACCTTTTGTTAATTTCCCCTCAGCATTTCCCCTTAATTTAGTTTCCGACCAATCGGACACTTATCTCATGACAGCAATTAATCAGAAAGGGTGAGGGTCACCATGTGTTGTCTCTGAACCACGCAGTGCCAGCCCACCACATTTTTTTCCTAACTGCTGCTTATGCAACACCAGGAAGACTGAAACAATCTTTGAGGAAAGCGGGAAGGTTGATCGACTACCTTCAATGTGAGAGACAGGAAACAGAGTACGGCATCCCTCCCTGAGAACTCGGCCAATTCGCTCTTTAAAAAATTCTAGACGGATTATATATATGATGTAATTTACGTAGCAGCAAACGCAAAGAAATGGCTTGAATAATTTTTCAGATCAAATCTAGAGCACAACACTTTTTCAGTTCCCCACTACAACTTTAGATAATACCAGTTTACAGTCTGATTTACAAAAGCAGAAGAAAAACCAGTTTAATTTTATGTCCTCACCAACACAACAGTGTGTTGTACCCACCAGCTAGTATGCACGGCTAACATCACGACAGTGTTTTGGCCAAAACATTATCTAGACAATTTTGGAATCAAAATTTATTTCTGAATCAAAAGAAATCTTTATGTGCAGGAATTGGAATTGCTCTAATTTACACTATGCCCTTGTATAGAGGCATTAGGAAGCAAAAAAAAAAAAAAAAGCTTTGAAGGAAGTAATGCAAATGGTTGGCACCTCTGGTGAGAGAGTTTACATACAGTATCTACAGTAGTACAAAACTTCTCCAGCTTTGCTAATCTGCCTATAAGGCCTAGCAGTATGTGAATCAAGCAGTTATTTACAAGTAAGCAGTTGGTTTATTATTACTACCTCCACCCAACATTGAGTTTCAGCTGAGGAATTGTAATCACCTGCATGTTTTGCGAGTCAATTTACCTGTGAACAAAATCCTGACCACACCCATACATGGATTTACACCAAACTCTACTTTCCCAAAGACTGTTTGATTTTTGAATGTCAAGATCAAAGATGAAGGTCAGAGCAAGGTCACAAAGTTTTGGAGATAGAGTGCTTATAATTTGGGAAAGAGTGTTGCTAGACATCCGTTACTATGAAACACTAATAGGAAACCATATATGTACTTTGAAATGAGACTTTTGACCTTGGGTGACCTTGAAACGTTAATCCCCAGCTATCTTGTAAAGCTCTTCAAAGATTTTTTTCTATATCATGTACTATTCAACATGTCCTAAGATGAGCAAATGGCTAAATAAAAC
Source organism: Neosilurus hyrtlii (assembly GCA_028564935.1). Lineage (NCBI taxonomy): Eukaryota > Metazoa > Chordata > Actinopteri > Siluriformes > Plotosidae > Neosilurus > Neosilurus hyrtlii. The sequence goes on from JAOUQZ010000001.1 coordinate 25,277,141, forward strand.
AAGCACCCACATATAGGGGCTATTTGCTACATTAGCATAGCTGCACAAGGGATGTGACGTATGCTAGTGTAAATGAAGGTTCTTTCATTCCGATTTATATTTTGAAAAAATATTTTTTTCCATGTGTTTTTAGGTTCTTATCGATATCACCGGGCACCAGTTTTCGTCAGACGGACCGAGACCTTCACAAAGACTAAAGAAACTGCCATGTTCCACTATAGAGATCATTGATTTGAATAATGTATCCGAATCATGTGAAAACTTCACAGCCAAACCACGTGGAAAGGCTCACCAGTTGTCGTATGCACTGAATCATGAAAAAGACGTGATTTGTTTGGACTCTGGTGATGGCAATGGTGGTCAGTCTCCTGTTCTTGTGTTATGTGATGAAGAAAACTCTTACGCAAACCAGCACAATGGGGTTCAGTCATGTTTACGAGATAGCAGCACACACAGGACAATTAATGTTTCTCACCGTTCAAGTCCCAAAGATATCTCACTCACCTCTGAACCTTTAAATGGACTCTCAGAGCTTTCGGAATCACAGAACACTAATCACAGACAGCCGACGCCCACACCACCACCTGCTGAAAAGAACCCAGACCTCGATGGAAGAATGGACTCCCCACGCAGCTGGCTGAACAAAGTTCTCTCGCCTTTTAGCCTCGACAGTCCGTACTACTGCCCGAGTGAAATCGATGCGGCCGTGTTCTCAGACGAATCCCTTATTCTGTACGATGACACCAAAGACCAGAAGTACACACCCTTCAACCTCGATAAAACCGTATTCTCATTCCAGGATGGCGAAAATATGGAGCTCCACGAAAAAATGCACACACACTTTTTATCAACTTTTCCACAACTAACACACTCGCAGCTAGCCCCACAGATGCTACCAACTTCAGAGCCGACATGCCAGCCCGTCAGTCCTACGTCAACAGAACTCCTCGCTGGTGATTCTCCAGAAACGGGATCTGATCTGGACATGGAGAGTCCACCCATTAGTCCTGTGAGGTCCGCGTACAATCTCAGTCCATCGTTACACTCGGCGTTGGGTATCAAAGACTCTGCTTCAGTGTTACAGATGAGCAGTGTGGATGGCGACGGTGCAGGTCTGTCTGAACAGTGTGCGGAAAACGGACAGCAGATTTCTTTGGTGCAGTTCAAAAAGCTGAAACATTTATTAGGAGGACGAATTCACGACACGGTAAAATTCATTTTATTCTAAATATTCTTGTACAAGTACATACAAATTATTTACGCTTAAGCCATTACAGACTGCAGACTGTTTGTAAATCCTAAAACTTGTATTCCAACAGAACGCAGCGGATGAGGACAGCAAAGGCTACGGCATGGCCGAACCTCTGTGCAGGCAGAGCCTGAGTCTGGTCTACAGCACCATTGAGGAGAACTACACCGAGGGCACTTTGCAGCTTCTCTCGGACCTCATCCAACCTTGTTATTACCCCCCTGCTGACATCACCGCTCACCTCCTGAAGGGAGTCCTCCTGGAGCCACAGTGCTCGCAGGTTCTGGCGCTGGAAGCCTACAACCTGCTGATAAGGACACAGAAGTGAGTGACAACTTCATCATCATCATCATCATCACCATCATCAGGTTTATAGTAGTTGTGGTACTCAAGACACACAGAAAGTATTTGAAAACTCAGATACTACAAATTGCCTGGAAAATGCAACCACAGTGTTGAGCAAAAGTTTTGGGGTATAGTTACACCCAATAAAATTATTTGTAAGGAGCAAAGGTGTCAAAGGGGGCTGTTTGCTCATTGGTTATCATTGCTGTCACCCCACAGCAAGAAGGCTTAAGTTTCAAACCCTGGCCAATGCCCTCTCTGTGTAAAGTTAACATGTTCTCCTTGTGCTTGCATGAGTTTCCTCTAGGAACTCTGGTTTCCTCCAACAGTCCAAATACATGCACATTAGATCCACTGGTTTCTCTAAATTGCCCATAGATGTGAGTTGGAATTTGAAATGTAGCAACAGTATACTCACTTACTCATTACTAATGTGCATGTCGCTTAATCCTAATTAGGGTCACAGGGAGGCTGGTGCCCATCTCGGCCAACTCTAGGCGAGGGCGGGGTACACCCTGAACCCCTCCCCAGGCCATCGTTGAGCCAACACACACACAACCATCCACACTCACACCTCGGGGTGATTTGTTACAGCCAATTAGCCTACTGTGCATGTTTTTGAACTGTGGGAGGAAACTGGAGTACTAGGAGGAAACCAACGCAGACATGGGGAGAATATGCAAATGTCATGTTTTTATAATAAACAGGTGGTAAATTTCATTCAAAAAGATTTTCCTATCACTGCACATTTTAATGCATTGTATTGTATTAAAGGTACAGTATGTAAGATTTTGCAGCATTTAGTGATGGGGTTCCAGATTGTGGCCAACTGAAATTTCCTTTCTAACCCCTCCCCTTCGAAGCCTGCATGGTTCTGGGCTACTGTGGGAACATGATGCAAGATGGCCGCCTCTATGAGAGGGGACCCGCTTCCCATGGAGATATAAACAGTTATTGTCTGTGGTTCCAAACAAATCTAACAATTCTTATGTACGATTTTAGATTAATGTAAACATATTTATTTATGATGTACTTAATTTCTGACATCTGCCAAAATGTTACATATTGGACCTTTAATATGATTGTCATTGCGAAGCCTACATTAAATCTGTATGATGTTACAATCTGCAGCATTGCAGAACAGTAGATCATTATTACTTTAATACACTGGTTCATATAAAGAAAGTGTCTGTCAGAGTGATATAAGAGAAAGTCATGGGCCACTAAATCAAGAAATCTTCTCACCCAGATACCATCCTGCAGACAGATCGACTGTCCCATGGGACTGGGAGTTGTTATCATCTGTGATGGCTGAACAGGTAGGAAGCACAAAACACTCCCATTTAACGTAATTTTCTTCCCTCATTTCTTTTCTTCAGACACTTTAGACTTTTTGTTTGTTTGTTGTTAAGGACGAGGCGAGGAGGCTGCGCAGTGAAGTGCGCTGTCTGCTGCTTCAGTACGTGTTGCAGGTTTTGGAAGACGATTTCCAGTTCAAGCTCCCGATGCTGCGGCTTCACCTCTCGATCGCTAACGAAATGCTTTCGTGTGATTATAGGTTCAGACAGGTCAGGTGAGTCACCGGCTCCTGAGATCAGTCTCAACCTGCTGTAGATATGTAGGTGTATCAATACAGTACATTTGCAAGACTACAGGAGTTCTTTCTTTTTTTTTTTTTGTTTTGTTTGTTTTTTTTTTTTAATTTCTGTTTTTAGGGAACTCATGAACTGGCTGTTAGATACAGCGAAGCAGTCAGTCTGTACATCTGAGGATGAAGAAATGCAAGAAAGGGAGCGGAACTGCTGTCTAAAGTAAGTTAATAGGAGAAACTGTTCGCTAGTACTGTACACCATGTTTTTTAATATCTTGTTCTTTTTGGTATAGATTTATTTCTAGGTATGCACCAGTAGCAAATGTTTGACATCCCTAGGGAACCCACACATAATATTTTGGTTTCCTTAGGGTTCTCTGGTTTTCTTCTACCTCCCAAAGAACATGCAAGGATGAATCGTCTACAGTACATTACCCCAGGTGTAAATTAGTGTGTTGATAACTGAGTTTTATTGCAGTTTTTTGCTAAATAGAAGTGACAATGTTTTTTGAAAAACCCACGTACGAAGTGTCTATATTTCCAAAGTGTAATATGAGATATATTTGATTATATCATAGCCGCATTTTATCCTCTCACAAAAACTGTTCGCCATGTCAAGGAGTGTGACTTAAACATGTATCTTTTTTCATTTTAAATTCTTTCAAAGCATGTCACCATCAGATCGTCCGAAAAACACCTCATGTGAGCGTAAAATGTTTTTTTTATGTGTTTTGTGTTTTTTTTTTTCCCCTCCTGAATACACTTTTTTTTGTCTGCAACTTAATTATACATGAAACCGGTGAGTGGTAATGCAACAGGCTGAGGTGTTTTCACTCCTGATGTAGTATTCCTAGACTGACTCTGAATTATGATATTATTTTTAGATTTTATATTTTATGAAAACTGATTTATCTCAGATTCTTCTGATTTTTCTTCTGATCTTCAGATTCCTACTAAGAGCAGCACAAACACTGACCTTTACACCACATGGTGGCTGGCTGAGGGTATTTAGTAAATGTGATGAGTGTTAAATAAGAAAAGATTATCAGAACAGGTATCTCTCTGTTTACTGTGTATGCAGGATGCTGCTAATTCTGCAGAGGATGCTGTTATTGGCCATGGAGGTGGACCTTCGACCCACGTGCACCTCCAGCAAGCTCTCTCAGGAACTGTGTAACAGCCTCAACAGCATGGCACCATGCAGGCGGCTCAGGTAAAAAAAGGAAAGAAAGAAATATGCAAAATGGAAGACAAATAAAATCTGGTGCAAATGGATCTAATTTATTAAAATTTCCAAAAAACTGCCAGTATATACTACACAGGGATAATAAAAAGGAACTAAAATGAAAGTGTTATAGTTTATTTTTATTTTAACCCTGACAGAGGCAGGTGAGCTCTTGCTCTAAGCAGAGCATTATCACCCTGTAACAGTGCCTGTTTAATCTCATTATAAATTTTAGTATATACTTCACACAAAAGTTAATAAAAGTAAACTAATATTTGATTTATTTGCGCATATTTTAGCTATGACAGTAGAAGGTGAGCTCTGTGTATCTGTCTATTTACCCCAGATAGTTAATCAGTCAGATTGTTACATTCCTTTGTAGTAAATACTAATTGATATTAGCCTTCTAGTAGCATGACTGGTTATTTATGTGATTCAGATTAGCAAAAATGCTAAAAATGAATTATGAATTCCTTATAAGGACAATAACAAAGTGCAAAGATGTTAATGCGGAAATCTATATTATTTAATGCAAGGTTGGAATTCCCACTTGGAAGTTTCCGATTTTACTGTAATAGTGAACACGGCATCAATCTGCATCTCATTCCCAATGATGTCACCATAGCAACCTTTTTTCCTTTGTCAGGTTTTTGTTGTTAAGCACCCTGCAGAGCAACCTGCTGAGGTGTAAGATGGTAGAGCTGCTCCTGGATCAGTCGTGCTCTCAGAAGCGAGTGTTGCCCATGTCCTTTAAACTGCTGCTTCACTTCCTGCACACGTCCACGCTGGCACCAGATCCATTGGTGAGACCGCAGCACTTATTTATATTTCTTCAGCTTTCATCCCCAATGTAGCATTTCCTGATTGCACCGTTGCATGTTGTTGTTTCTGTTTCTAACAGGATGGCACGGAGAGGTGGAGAAGGTGGGATGAGCTCCTGCAGCTTGTCTGGATGCTCATGCTCAGCTATCAGGAAGTTATAACAGGTACCAAGTCTCTGTTTTCTACAGTCAGCAAACTCTTTCTGGAGGAGGTTATTAAGTACAGTAATCGTTCTTCTCTAACTTCTCTCTGAATCAGGTCATCTCCGCTGCTCAATTACAGAGCGCTTCAAGCTGACCCGTGCTCCCATGTGGACTCAGAACGACCAGGTGACCCGAGCTGCAGTCAAAGAAGCAGCCGAGGCGTTCCTGTCGCGCGCCGTCCAAGATCTCGGCCATGATCTTCCCTCCCAAATTCAAGAGTCATTATCCCAACTTCAAGAACACTTACTGAGCATTTCTCTGCAATAACGGACCAGATAATCTACGTGTACATATGATCGATTATTTTTTATAAATATTTTATTTAAAAAAATGTTTTAAAACATCTGTATTAAGTATTTCTTTGTAGGCGTTATTGTTTATTTAAATTGTTGAGCTGACTGAAATGACTCTGTTTATGCAGAGATTATATGGCGAGTAAAAAAAATTATCCAAAAAGCAATGAGTGTAAAAATGATTTTTGTTACGCCCAAATGTGTAAAAAAAAAAAAACAAAAAAACATTCAACACAAATCCAACTGCAATTAATTACCTCTGCTATGGAGATCACATTTCGAAGGTGTTGGTTTGTTTATTATGTTGGGGTATTGTCGTTGCCTGCGTCTTTTGTTGCTGTTTCTGTTCCCATCGCTGTCCCCAAGGTGTCTGGGCTCTTTCTCAAGAACTGCTTGGCGGATCGTTCAGAAATTTTGCAATCTGTTTTACTGTGGTGTGTAGGGGTGCATAGGCCTGTCAGTTCCTCTGTTTGACCTTTGACTGTCCGGGCGAAACATACACTATCGGGATTGTTTAGAAAAGAAACGAAAATAATATAAGCAGGGGCAATTAGCAGCCCTGGTGCGGGTTTGCGCTCTCTGACCATAATATACACAATAATTAATTAATAAAACACAACCCCTTCAAACATTACACCGTCCTAGGGTTTTGGGATAAAATTCGAATAGGCTCTCCGCCTGCTGTAACCCTGATCGGTATGAATGAACCTGAGAATGAAGATGAACTTATGCAAGATACAAAGTTCAAGCTTTGTGCTGTCAGGTGTGATGTGATATATATGGAGGTCCAAAAGTATTGGCACCCCTGTTGCAGCCAGGTTTGACATTTTCAGTTTGTGTGAATGAACAGAAATTATTTATACACTGACAAATAATCAGTGCATACAGTTCTGAAAGTGCAGCAGCTCCAGAGGGGGGATGATGGTGGTGATGATGATGATGATGATGATGGTGGTGATGCACCTGGGTGAATTGGGCTCAATTAAAGTGAGCTTCCTTTCCCTTCCTTTAGTGCCATGTAGGCAGAAATAACAGCACCCACACGCCACCATGCTGCTCTGCCTACTGTATCCTTAATCAAGTAGCGGATAATACGAGTTCACCCCGAGCCCAAACTTGGACACCGAGCTCACTTTCTGCAGGGGCTTGGTATGCTTTTAAAGGTAAATACCAAACACTGTAAACATTTATCATTTAATAACACTGGCTAAACGTGAGCTGCTTACTCTTTATTTATCTACCTAGCTAGCTCTTTGTGTCCATGACCAAAAAAAATCTTTTACAAACATTTTTTTTTACATCCGCACCTAAATAAATTACATCTTTTATGCAAACAATAATGTCGCAAGCTATTCAAGTACGATTTGTTTACAATTTGTTTGCTGCTTTCAGAAATCGCTAGCTATGCTAGCTAGCTATGCTAGCACGCTGATCTACGCGTCGATGTCATTAAATCGTAGCTAACTACTAGCAAGACCTTGTTGCTAATTGAAATTACAGGAAAAAACTCTTTATGGTTTTGTTGTTTATTCTGCGCATAATTAGCTATATTAAGCGGAAATAAAGCCGTTTCTGCGTGTCGACCATTTTCTCCGTATTGTTTTTGTAGCATTAGCATTAGCACGAAGCATTAGCAGCTTCCTAAGACGCAGCGCTAGCATGTTAAAGATTAGCTAAATTACGTAACATTAATTGAAGTAAGAGGGGAAAATCGCTTAAAGTTTAATTTTTTAAGGTTAACCGGTCACTTTCTTATTTTTTTACGAATTTATTTTTTATTTGTACAAGTTATGCACGGTAAATGAAAGAAGGTTAGCTATATAAATAATAACTAGCTTCCTGGGGAAACACCTGTATGTTATCAGTCGGTATTGTTCTCCAGAGATTTTGTTTATTATGATTTCTCTGTTGATTTAAAAGCTGGTAAACACTTGTATTTATATAAGAAAATACCCGTTTTGACAAATGATGTGTCTATAATATGATATTCAACTTGAATGTTGAATTATCCTGGAATAAAGTAGTTGTAATTCTCTCTAACTCTAGTGATATCCAAGTAAAACTACCAAAAATATGCAATAATTTGTAAGCTTGATTAATCTTTAAATTACTTTTTTTTAAATTAATTATTATATTGTACATCCAGTGATGTTCAAGTACAAAAATGTGATATTTCTCAGTCTCATTATAAACTATGGGACACTAAATTGTAGTATTTATTTAAAATTTAGCACTGAACAAACTGATCAAGAGTAAAACATCATCACTGAATTGAGGATTAAAATCTTGGGGTTGTGCTGTTTTAGGAAAGGAATCAAGGACAGGAGGGTGTGATGTCCGACACAAAGCTGCGTTAATGTTAGCACTGCAAAGTTGATTATTTACCTATAACCGCATGTTGCAACCGTTTGATTACTATTATTTTTTTATTATTATTATTGATTACTATAGTTGAGAACTCAAATTTTGGCTTCCACCATGGTCACCGTGTCAATCATTCCATAAACCTTCGGTGCATCTTGGTTGGAAGACTGGCAATATTGAGCCTGACCAATCATCGTTCACCTCCTTGCCTGTCGTCGGGAACGAGGGTCATTACATTGTACATCGCAGCTACAGACTGAACACCAAGAAGAGTCTTGTCGAGAAATTAACGGTTGATATCTCAGATGCCGCATCGCTGTTCTTCGATTATGACACACGACAAGGTCCATCCGTTGTTACCGATGTTCGCAATCGGTCATAATTGCACTGAATTCTTGTCAGATCCAGGCATTAGTTTAGAAATCCTACCCAGGGCTTTTAGAGATCACTTTAGTTTTTTTTAATTTTCTAAAATATTAACCACATTTACACTTTCTGTAGTGGTCCAGGGATGCCCAAGGAGAAATATGAGCCGCCGGATCCCCGGCGGATGTACACGATAATGACCAGCGAAGAGGCGGCAAGTGGGAAGAAATCTCACTGGGCTGAGCTTGAGATAAGTGGTGAGTATTAATCTGCCTTATAGACTGCACTGGACATGGTATCGTATCAATATCACGGTGACGTTTTCCAGTCTTGCCACTATCATCGGACACCAGTGCTTTTTAAAAATGTAAAGTAGGCTTAAATACAGTTATGTTTGCACAGAAATCTCTTAAGATCATTCAGACAGTGTCTTATGTATGAAGATTTGTTTTTTAATGTATGTTTTAATGTATGCTGATGTTATTATAGAATTGGTCTGTGGTGGTCATCATGTTAGTCAAAGTTTTACACTAAACATCTATGGCTACGTGTTTTATTCAGCTGCTGTGTTTATATACAGCTATATGCACTAAAATTCCTACTGCTACACCACATGCTTCACTGCCATGCATTAAATACTAACATCCTGTTCCTTATGTTTGAGGTGTTAGTGACTGATGTAGTCGCTAGACATGACTAGTTCGAAACAAGCTTTAGAAATGCCCTTTGTATGTTTAGTTGGTGGTTAAATGGTTGTCGTCCTTGTGTCTCAGGTAAAGTGCGGAGTTTAAGCTCGGCCCTGTGGTCACTCACTCACCTCACCGCTTTGCACCTCAGTGACAACTCGCTGTCACGTATCCCCCCCGACATTGCCAAGCTACACAACCTTGTGTACCTGGACCTGTCGTCCAATAAGATCAGGAGCCTGCCAGCTGAGCTCGGCAACATGGTGTCTCTCAGGTGAGTGGTGGCAGTCTTATGATTCAGTGCTGACGTTATTCCTCTCGTGTATATGTTATGTGTAGCAAGCTAGTTAAAAGTCTCAGTGTCTATTTTTCATTGTGCTCAACAGGGAACTGCTTTTAAATAACAACCAGTTGCGGGTTCTACCTTTCGAATTGGGGAAACTGTTTCAGTTACAAACACTGGGGTTAAAAGGTGAGTTGTGGTTGTTTTACATCCTGAAGCCTCCACTGTGGTACAGACAGGGTTGATGATGATGATGATGATGTTGAGCAATACTTTCTGCTTCCTGTCCCCCCTTTTCCACAGGAAATCCACTTGCACAGGACCTCATGAGCCTCTACCAGGAACCAGATGGCACCCGCCGACTGCTGAACTACCTTTTGGACAATCTCGCCGGTGCTATTAAACGCAGTAGGTTTGCTCGGAATGGCTGTCACTGCAACGTTAGCCTTGAGCTGTTTTTCTGCATGGAATCACTCAAGCAATTCAATATGAAGTTAGAGAAGCTGGATTTGTGTTGATGAGTGAAATGCATTGCTTTTTTTTGTTTTTTTTTTTTTTTTAATTTATTTTTTTTTTTTTTAAATTCTCTTAGTTCTCCAGTGATTTGTGAAGAATTATGTAAAGGAGAATTCCAGCTTTTATTGGCTGGTGCTGCTTTTTTGTTAATCCTATTAGAAGTTAGTGTTGCCCTGCTGAATCGCCATATCGATGAGAAATCCAGGGTAAAGGTAACGGAGATGTTGGTGCAAACGATGGACCAGAACTCAATGCAGTTTTTTGAATGCTGCTTGAGACTTAACTCAAATGGTTGGTTGCTCTACCAAGGCTGATAGAAGCAGGTTTGTGCAAAACCTACTCAACAGATTTCCATGAAACTTGGTGGGAGTGTGTTGCGTGGGCAGAGAAAGAACCTATAAAAATTTGAAGCAGATCCAATTTACGTGGTGCTTTCACTCTGGGTGAAGTTGTGGGACACAGTGTTTGAATTCTGCGCTCAACGATACCATACATCCTAAAATCCTCTAGATGGCAGTATAGTTTAATGGTGACAAAACATAGCTAGTGTAGAAATATGATGATTCTACCGAATGATTACTACTTGTAGTACCTGAGAGTGTACCCACTGATGTAATCTGAGTAGGTTTTTGCTGAGTCTTTGGTAGACGTCTGTACTCTCTGATTGTCCTTGTGGTTAGTGTATGAGATGATCGGGGGATTCAAGTAAACGTTGAAGCTTTGTATAGGGAGATGAGGGAGTTGGACTGAGTAAGCTGTTATTGTATCACTGTTGTTTTTAGTTGGAAACGCACTGAGGGATAAATCTTACTGAAGATGTAGTGTGGCAATGTGGGAATGTCTACAATTTTGAAGAAGGTCAATTAAAAACTTGGAATTTTATTCTGAAATAAATTTGAAGAGTAACCCAATATTATTATGAAAATTATGCAATTAAATGACCCAGCGGGAACAAAAAAAAAGGGTCGGTTTTCCTGGTTATTCATATATGCATTTTTTTTCTTTTCAGTCCCAACTGAGCAACCACCGTCCAGGTCGTGGATTTTATTGCAGGAGCCGGAGAGAGCCAGGCCTGCAGGTACTCGTTTCTCATCCAACTCGCAACCACAACGGCGTGGTTTGTTTACCCTGTTTGTTGATTTGCATGTTCAGTGTCAGTGGTTAAGTATTAACTGAACAGGTGGTTGGCAGAAGGTAAAAAAGAGGCTTGTTGTTTACACGGCTCTGCCTTTTTCCACACAGCCGTGTTCTCAGTAATGTGCTACAATGTACTGTGCGATAAGTACGCCACACGCCAGCTGTACGGCTACTGCCCGCCCTGGGCTCTTAATTGGGAGTACAGGAAGAAGTCCATCATGCAGGAAATCCTCAGCTGCAATGCTGACATAATCAGCCTACAGGTACCATCTGATTACAGAATAATAATAATAAAGAAATTAAAATATAAGAGGCGTGGGTTTTCTGTAATTATTGTGACGGAATACTGATATTCAGCCCAAAGTGTTGTATAAACTTATTGCATGCCTTTGGACCAATCAGATACAAGCATCTAACTATGCTGTGTTATAGACAAAAATGATTTGCTCAAGTTAAGGTAGATGTCTCTGCATAGTCCCTGAAACAGAATGTCAGTATATACTACACAAAGCAAACTAAAATTTACTAAAGCATGGACGTGTGTGCTCCATTGCGATGTCTTTTGGAATTCACAGTTAAATAATGGCTTTTTTTTTTACCATTAAAGCTTTAGCTTTATTTGTATTTTTTGGAACAGCATTTTGAAATTCCGATTCATATGATTTCATAATCAGTCACCACGCAAACAATGAGTTTGTTTTTTCTCCACTGTTTTTATGAAACATTATCCTGAGTTGAGAAGTGGATAATAAGCAATTATTAAATAAGGTGGAGTATATTCCATTGAGGGGTTGTTATCTCTCAAGGCGTAAGGCAGAGGCTGAAAACACCCTCCTAAATTCTATAATATTCTAATCTATAAAATTTAAAAGTATTTTCAAAGTGATTCACAGTAGTTTTATATTGCATGTGCCAGTTGTGCAACAATTATTCAACTTATTATATGGCAACGATGCGATAATTCCATTATCCTTTGCCAACAATTCAATAATTCAGTTATCCCATGGCAACAATGCAATAATTCAATTATCCCATGCTAACAATGCAATAATTCAGTTGTCCCATCGCAACAATGCAATAATTCTTTCTATCAATCACAAATGAGAAAATCTCTTAAGTGAATAATATCCTGAGATGGCAAATCAGTCATATCTTGCTGTTTGTGTATAGAATATACTAAAGGAATTTAGTCAACAGTGTCTGACGAATCAGAATGGAGCATTCACTGGCACAGTGATGTAATAATCTTTTTAAAAAAATCCTTGTGCTAGATGGTGATCTAATGTACAGTGTAAAGATGGGGTGTATAATGTTAATGTTAAAGTGAATATTTTGCATGAGATGATACTTTTTTTTAAATCCTGCACTGTATGTTGTTCAGGAAGTGGAGACGGAACAGTATTTCAACTACTTCTTGGTGGAGCTGAAATCACAGGGATACGATGGATTCTTCAGTCCAAAGTCCCGAGCCAGAACCATGTCCGAGTCAGACAGGAAACATGTGGACGGATGTGCAATATTCTACAAGACCGAAAAGTGAGTTCCACTTTTATTACACCATCACGTTTTTATAAGTTCAGGGTTCTGCCAGAGTCAGTTTCTCCAGCTGATTCCTTACACATGGATCAGCTGCACAAAAATGATGGAATTACCATTGAGATGATGTTCACCCTGCTTTTATTCTTTGCACCAAGGGAATAAATAAATCACATCTGTTAGTAGTTGAACATTCTGGCTTCTGGGAAAAAAATGAAAACAGATTCAGGGAAATAGTTTTAAATAATTAAATGTATGCACTTTTTTCCACTTCTTCAAATAGGGTCATTTATGGAATCATGCAGTGGTGATAAAAAATATTATGGATTCTCCCTCTAATTTGCAATTAAGTTGGGTGCTGAATCGAATCGTTTGGGTGCTGAATCGAATCGTTTGGGTGCTGAATCGAATCGTTTGGGTGCTGAATCGAATCGTTTGGGTGCTGAATC
>JAOUQZ010000001.1:25290826-25306841 GCA_028564935.1 Neosilurus hyrtlii
AATTTTTTACCTCTGCTATTTGAAGATACGATGTAATGATAGTTATTTGTTTTAGATGACTGAAGGAGAATACGTGTGTGTGTGTGTGTGTGTGTGTGTGTGTGTGTGTGTGTGTGTTCAGGTTCAGTGTGGTGCAGAAGCACACAGTGGAGTTTAACCAGTTGGCCATGGCTAACTCGGAGGGCTCGGAGGCCATGTTGAACCGTGTAATGACCAAGGACAACATCGGAGTGGCGGTGCTGCTGGAAGTGCGCAGGGAAATGATGGAAATGACATGTGAGTGTCTGGAAGATGACTCATTTAAGTCAAATCCGATTTAATTTAGTTTAACTTTCTTTGATATCTTTCTGTGACGTGTGTAGCGGGTAAAACCCTCCTCAGCCTGGAGAAACAGCTCCTCCTGGTGGCTAACGCCCACATGCACTGGGACCCGGAGTACTCGGACGTAAAGCTGGTCCAGACCATGATGTTCCTGTCTGAGGTGAAGAACATCGTGGACAAAGCAACACGCAGCCTCAAGCTCTCGTCCATATCCGGAGAAACCAACGCCATCCCTCTGGTGCTGTGTGCCGATCTCAACTCGCTGCCTGACTCCGGTTTGTCCTGAATGGCCGAACTCTTCTTTTATTATTGCTTTTTTTAATATCCGCCGTGTCTGATTTGTCTCTGTGGGTGGTTTCGATTTCGGAATGTAGTGCTGAATGTATTGTGGTGTATTTTCTAGGTGTGGTGGAATTCCTGAGTACAGGTGGGGTGGATTGCACGCACAAAGACTTTAAAGAGCTGCGCTACAGCGACAGTCTGACCAACTTCAACTGCAATGGCAAAAACAGCTCATCTAACGGCAGGATCACGCACGGCTTCAAGCTCAAGAGTGCCTACGAGAACGGGCTTATGCCTTACACCAACTACACCTTCGACTTCAAGGTCAGTGACATCCTGGCTTACGTGGCCTGCTATATATATATATATATAAGTTATTATTATTAATAGACGATAAAAAGGCAGGGTCAAAATTTATTATAATAAATATGTGGTTCAGCAGCACCACCCTGTCATTATATCATAACGATGCTCTAATGTGTGCACATGTTTATACTTGTTGCAAGAAATTGATTAAATTCAGCTTGTTGTTTGTTTGTGAACCGATTTATTGTTTGCACTGTAAATATTGGAGTAATATTCCACTCTGAGGAGAGCTATATTGAACTTATCGTCATCCCTTCCTTTCATTATCCCTCCTTCCCCTCCCACTCTTCTTTCTGTAGGGTGTGATCGATTATATCTTCTGCTCCGAGCCTCAGTTGAACGTTTTGGGTGTCCTTGGACCCCTGGACCCTGACTGGCTCCTAGAGAACAACATCAGCGGCTGTCCGCACCCCCACATCCCGTCGGATCACTTCTCCCTGTTTGCACAGCTGGAGCTGCTCCTGCCCCAGCATCCCCCCATCAACGGGGTACACCTGCCTGCACGCAGGTAGTCAGACCCTGCCCTGGGGTACAGTGTGAGGGGTGGGGTGGGGTGCAGTACGGCAACGCTGCACTCTTCCACCTCTCACACTTTCTTCTGGCAACTTACTGAAAACGACCGAACCTCTAAACTACGCCATTTTCTTTGTGCTTTTTCTTTTTCATGAATGTCTTTTATTTTTATTATTATTATTATTATTGTCATTTTCTTCCTTGTTTACTCAATGGAGCCAAATTTGCTTGTCAACGCTAAAAAGAGGCTCGGTTTCCTCTCGGTCTCTTGTTAAGCTTTGTTTTATATTCATTTTATAGTCGTATGCATGGATTTCTGTTCGATCACTACTTTATTTCCCACAATGCTTCGGTATTCCTTATCGTTCTACAAAAACAGAAGGCGTATGTAGTTTGTAAGCACGAGGTCTCTTATCAGGAGGCTGTACGTGTAGATTAGCTCTCACGTGTCGCGTCGCGTCATGTCACATCAGGTTTGTGATCAGCGCGTGTCAGGCACTCACAGGAAGTCTGGGCTGAAGGAAACGGAGGTCATAATGCCAACGGCAGTCGGATGTTTAATAATCTAAAGCCAGCAATGATTCCTGAATCCTCACCCAAGTGCATTAAAACCTCCTCGTTCCTTTCTAAGCCCGGAAAAAAAAAATCTGACAAGCAATAGCTAACATCCGGTTCTGCTTCTTTTTGTATATACACACGTATGTGCTCAGATTTTAGCTTTCGTTCTTCTACTCGTCTTTTTAGAGAAGCTTTTGGAAGCGTACGTGGTGTTCCATAGGTGCCAGTTCCTGTATTTTTTTTTTTTTTTTTTTTTGTTCCTTTTCTTTTTTTTTTGTCCTGTGGGACACTGGGAGTGGCTCGAGCTGTCGTGTGTTCACTCCTATAAACGGTGCAATATTCTCAACATAATCCTTTTAAAGCTAAAAGCGCGGCAGATGTTTTTCTACGAGCGTAAATAGAAATAACTCCTCCAGTGCACTTATTCCGAAAGGATCGCTAACGTAGGGATCGATTGGCTTGATTAAATTCTGTACGATTCGATTGGCTTGATCACAGGTTGCCCGTTCGTTTATTTTATGATTTTTTTTTTTTTTTTTCTGACTGAGCTATGCACCTGGAAGTGTTTAGCTTCTGGCAAAGTTTGGGTGAGAGGTCACTGTGGATTCTCCCACATGCCGGAGTACAGGAAAAGCAGCACGTAGGTGCCGGGAGAAGACTTTTCAGCGGGTCTGTATTCAACCAGCATCCATTCACTGTGTTTTGTGGAAAATTGGAGAACATTCCGAATTTTTTCTTTTTTCCCCGCCCACAAACCGCTCGTAACTTCTCAAAATGTGTAGCACTGTCTCTTACGGCCAGTAGTTTTTACGCCTAGTTGTTTAGTCTTCACCCTCATGGGTTTTTAATTATTATTATTTTTTTAATATCCGCCCCCAAGTATTTTCTAAATATATACATATTTACTCTTTAATCTGTACTTGATTGTATATGAGCCACACAATTTTTATTTTTTGTTATTGATAAGTTATGATTTGGATTTTTTTTTTTTTTTAAACTGTATTGCGTGTAATGTGTGACAGCGTTTTTAAACACAGGAATCCAATTTACCAGCTTGTGTTCAACAAAAAAAAAGGTTGAAGAGGTTGTTTTTAGGTGACACTGCCACAGTCTTGCACTCGTGACGTAACGTTTCTGTTTGTTTTGTTTATTTGTTTGTTTGTCCGCTTTCGTTCGAAATATAATTGCAGCTACAACTACGTCAAATCCCGAGTCATTGCTGCATCGTAGAGGTCTCCTCTTGCACTACCAGTGAACACCCAGACAACCTCTCATCCTTTAAAACACCTTGGACATGTTTTATGTGATGTTTTATAAAACATTTTCCCTTAAAAGTCTTTTTCCCCCTGAACTACTGTACTACGCAAAGGAATCAGGTCTGTAATATTACAAAAAAAATAATATTTTTATAGCTAAAGCATCTGTGGTAGGGCTCTGGATATCGTTCCTAATTTTGAAACGCCACTCGATGGTTGTCGTTTTATTCCGTGCATGTTCTGTAGGTTTCGCCGTCTTTTTTCCGTATAATCCAAGCGGACTTTTTAATCTCTTTCGGATTCGGTTTGGTGTTTAGCTGTAATAGCTCTAATATGGCCATACTTAAAAAAAAAAAAATCTTTTTTTTTTTTTTTCCCTGTATAGTGCCACGCGGTGCGTTTTTCTTCTTCTATGAAGCCATTTAGCTTAGGTTCCCCTCTTTGACTTCCTTTTGTTGAAGTGGACAGGGACAAGGGGTTCGTTATCGATCGAGTTCTCGTTTTTTTTCCCAATCTCTTTCTCTCGCTCTCTTTTTTCCAGCATCTCTGTCAGTTCTGTCCGAAGCTTTAGGACCAAACTTCAATCTGTAAATCTTGAGTGATTAATCATTTGTTTATCATGTTTTCTTACGCTTTTAGAAATGTATACGAAATGCGCATCAGTTAGCACTTGACGTAAGACGAGCTGGTTAATTCCAATCACCTTTTAGCTCGACCCTGTCTGTTTCCACCATGGAATTGTAAATTGATTTTTTGCAGTAAGTATGAACCAGTCCACTTCGGAAGAACTTTTCTGCATCACATTGTTTTTATGTCTTGTAAATGAACTTTTCTCCTTGTTAATGACCTTGACTTGCTGAAGGTATTGTAGATTTCAGTAGCTTTTTGTAAAGTGTGAATAAAATGTGTATTGTCTATTTTCTTTCTACAAAAGAAATTGTGTGTGTGTGTGAGAGTGCGTGTCTGCTGATTTAGACTGAAAGAAACCTGATTTTAGTGGCCCAAACACCTTTTTCTTAAATTTAGTCAATCGTATCATTTGATTCATCTCAGCAATAAGAGTCGATTCTTTCAGAGTCGATTCAGACAAGTCACGGCCATTAGAATAAAAATCTGCGTTTGGATAGAACATGGCTCAGAACGGCATTCAGAACACTTGAGTCCACACGCGTAGACAAGATGTGCGACTATCAACCTGGAGATCGCAGGTTCGAATCCCGCTCGATGCCGCAGTCATCACCTGCAACCGGGAGCCCACGGAAGCTAATTGGCCGAGCTCTCACGAGAGCGAGGGATGGCATACTCACAGCTGATAACAGGTGTCCGTGAGCTCATTCATACAATGGGGGTGGAAACACTTTCCCTCTGAGTGTGTTAGTCCCCAAATACACATGCACAGCAGTTCGTAAAGATAAGGGCTGGCAGGAGTGTCTGTCATGGACAGGCATGTGCATGCTTGCACTCCTCATCGATTGGTGGTGGTCGTATGATAGGCAGTACTTGATGGGTGGGAATTGGATACGACTAAATTAAATTTAACGAATGAATAAATAATCCTAAACACTTGAAGAGTCGATGATTTGGTACTTTTTTAAATTTTATTTTATATTGAATGCTGATCAAAACTCATCCGTACTCCTGTCTCTGCACCCCATTCTCTCAGTGCCTGCAATGTGCAGTGGGCGGAGTTTCACTTTTAATCAGAGAGGAAGTACTGCTTGACTCATGGCTGAGAGACAAATGAAGAAGTCACCAATAAAGAAGTACTTCTGCACTTGAACCAGGCAAAGGTTGAACACCACCAAGTAAAATTTCTTGGATGTTACATCAGAAAAGAAATTCTTTAAGAATGATTCCTTGGGGGAAGAATTGACAGAAAAACCCAGGTCGGTCAAAGGAACCTGCACTTGCACAACTTTTGCTCTGTAGTGACGATGGAGATCAAGACACATGGTGCCACATTACTCAAAGAGGGTTCGAAGCCCGGACCAGGTTCCATGATGACGTCAAAAAAAACGTAAAAAGTTGCGCACACCCGATGTTTTTTGAATGAATTACAAATCGGGTATTTGTGTGTTTTTCCCCTCTTGTATTAGTCCTGACCCTGGGTGGGCCGGTGGCGTAGTGGCTAGCACATCTTGCCTCGCAGCAAGCAGGTCCAGGATTCGATAAAGGAGTTTATGTGTGGAGTTTGCATGTTCTCCTTATACTTGCGTGGGTTTCCTCTGGGAACTCCAGTTTCCTCCCACAGTCCAAAGACATGCACATTAGGCTAATCAACTGTTCCAAATTGTCCCTAGATGTCATTGTGAGTGTGAGCTGACCAGGCTGTACTCCGCCTTCGTCACCCACACAGCACTTCGTAACTACCACTTCCAACCTCATACGAACAAAGTTCCGAGAAGGAAATAGAAAAAACAATTGTATTATAATATGCCGGATATGATTACATGGCTCATTTGAATAATCGGTTCTGATTGGTCACTTGCAATATTCATTGGTCTGTTATTTCCTTATAATGGAAAGTGGCGGCATGGAGGCCTAGTGCTTAGCACGTCAGTCTTACAGCAAGATGGTCCTAGGCTCGGGAGTTTGCATGTTCTCCTTGTGCATGTGTGGGTTTCCTCCGGGTACTTCTGTTTCCTCCCGCAGTCCAAAAACATACACAGTAGGCTAATTCGCTTGCCCTTCAGTGTGAATGTGTGTGTTAGCCTTGCAATTGGTCTGGTGAGATGCTCAATGTGTACCCCGCCTTCGCCCAGTGTGCAATGAGCCTCCAGCCTCTTTGTGACCCAAATGAAGTAGTGAGTGGAATAATGTACAGTGAGCTGGTTGTGATCGTGACATAAACCCCATAGAAATCTAGACCTTAGTAAAAGATTGTCTCCTTGACTTTTTATTGAATACATGTGCAGTTATCAGACAACTGTATTGATGTCAGGTGTTATTTGAGTACGTGTACTCTCCACAGCTCCACCAGGTGGTGCTATACCTCTAAAAAAAGATAAAGTCTAGCAGAGCTTCACCACCAAGCGCTAAATGAAGTCGAATCATTACATGGAGTTTTGGGAGCATGGCCTTGAGAAGACTTGCAGTTTAACAGCCATTAGGGATTCGTATAAGATTTGCAGACATTATTTTTAACTCTAATAATAATTGTGCAATACCGTTATCAATAAGGTAAAGAGATGGTTCCGAGAGTATTACTGCACATACTGTTTAATACAACAGTCATGCAATAACAGGTCATAGTAAATACCACACCATTAATAATTCATTCATATACCCAACTGCTTTATCCTACTCGGGTCGTGGGGAGGCTGGAGCCTATGTCCGATGACTCCGGGCACCCAGAGGACCCTGAACAGCTCACCAGGACAAAACGCACACAACAATTCACACTAACACCTAGGCACAATCACATTAGCACAACCAATTAGCCTAACGTGCATGTCTTTTTCCTGTACCTGGAGGAAACCCACATAAGCATGGGGAGAACATGCAAACATCACACACAAACATCCTCGTGACTCGAACCCAGGTCCTTCTTACAGTGAGGTGCTTGTGCTAAAAAAATATAATCAATGAGTCATTTTCAAAGCCGCTTAATCCTAATTAGGGTTGCAGGGAGGCTGATGTCCATCTCAGCCGACTCTGGGCGAGGGTGGGGTACACCCTGAACAGCTCGCCCAAACTATTGCGAGGTCAACACACACACAACCATTCGCACTCACACTCCCACCTAGGTTCAATTTGGACCAGCCAGTTAGCCTACTGTGCATGTTTATGGACTGTGGGAGGAAACTGGAGTACCTGGCGGAAACCCACGCAAGCACTGGGAGATCATGCAAACTCCACACAGAAACGCCTGAGCATGGGATGTGTATTTAATGTGACTAGCTAGCAAGCTAATGCATAGTACATAGCTAATGTTAGCACACAGACCAAAGTTGTAGCTAATGTTGCTGTTTATGTACAACTCGGAGAAGGCAAGGCAGGAGGCCGCGTCCATCTGATAAGCGCTGATCATCTGAGAGTTGAGGTACAGCGAATATTGGACTAGCGGGACATGAAACCATCGATCCACATCAGTCTGAGACGAGGCATTGACAGCATGAGGACAAAGTGTCTCCTGGAGAGAAACAGTGAAGGTTTACTCATGATGGTAATCTGGTACAGTCCTAAACATCACACCATCTCACTATGGAATGCTCTTAACTGTATCTGTGAGAGCTCTGAAGACTGATCCGTTATCTCCTTGAGTCTGAGATGGATAAGAGGAGCTCGAGGTGGATGTGTGGATGGACGAAGGATGACTGTCCATGACTGTTGTATTGTGATATCATTTATAGATGGATGATTGTTCATGGGGCAGCATCGTCGGTAGCACGCCAGCCTTTCCGCAGGAAGTCCTGCGCAGTTTCTGTGTGGAGTTTGTATGTGCTTGCTTGGGTTTACTCCGGGTACTCCAGTTTTCTCCAACAGTACAAGGACATGCACTTTAGGCAAATTGCTCGAAGGTGGAAGAGTGAATGGTTGTGTGTGCATGTTGATCCTGTGATGGTCTGGCGAGCCGTTCAGGATGTACCCTGCCTTTGCCCAGAGTTGGCTGAGATAGGCTCCAGCCGAGGACTCGAACTCAGGACCTTCTTGCTATGAGGTGGACGTGCTAACCTCTACGCAACTGTGCCACGCTATTTGTTAAGTCAGTAGATTTTAATTATATAACGGACCTGGTGCAGTGAGCTGATCTGTTTCATTATTGAATTTAAATAAACGTCTTGAACGTTTCCAGCGCAGGTGTAAAGCAGGTGAGAACCATAAAAAATGTCCGTGAGGAAATATTTCCACATCAATGTGGATTTATTGGGAAACTATTTGAACTGAATGCACCTCTGTGAGATCTGGATCTTTCTACAAAGCAGCGAATCGATCAAAGATTTTCGGCGGTACATTTTGATTTATGAGGTTTTATCAACTTGTTTTATAACTGGGGGTTTATTTAAGGGACCTGCAACAGCCTACGCTACATTTTTATTTTTTTAAATATGATTTGTAATGTGTTTGATTATCTGAAGTTTTCTTGAGCTCCGGCACTGACGTGGCAGCGAGACGTCTCAGTAAGCGTTAGCAGATGTATTCCCCCTCGCCTCTTTTGCATGCTTCTTTCCCTCCCCAATTACGACTGCTTTTATTGTTGCATCTGACCGCAGTTCATGCCGGCACCGATGGAAAACATGACCTAGTCTCCTCACACATGATTTACAGTGGGTTTGGCTCTCAGATGGGAACCAGGCCAAGCGGCAGGAAGCCACAGCTCCCGTTGCTTTTGTAAGAAGCAAATGCAAAAGCTGGCAGGGAGAGATTTCCTTCATCTATCATAGTGATTTTTATTTTGCTTATAACAAAAAAAAAAAAGCTTCTTTGACCCCACTTTGCATCCTCAATAAAGTCTGTAGTTATAGCTCTGGGTGGTGAGTGACAGCTTACTCACAGTGGGCGGCACGGTGGCACAGTGGTTAGCCGGTCCACTTCACAGCAAGAAGGCATGGGTTCGATTCCCGGGCTTCTGTGTAGAGTTTGCATGGTCTCCCTGTGCTTGCACGGGTTTCCTCCGGGTACTCGGGTTCCCTTCTACAGTCCAAAAACATGCACAGTAGGCTAATAGGCTGTTCCAGATCACCCCCAGGTGTGAGTGTGAATGGTTGCATGTGTGCTGGCCCTGCAGTGGTCTGCCGAGCTGTTCAGGGTGTACCCTTAGTCCCAGAGTCGGCTGAGATGAGCACCAGCCCCCTGCGACCCTAATTAGGATTAATGAATGAACTTACAGCACTCATACAGAACTTTATGCGCTTTATTATTTTTCAGATCATATTTAAATCATATCAGAATCAAATCAGAAGTCAAGGAATTTGACTCCAGTTTAACATCACGCACTCTACAGGATATCAGTTATATCATTTATGGCGGCATGGTGGCGTAGCGGTTAGCGCAACTGCCTCACAGCAAGAATGTCCTGGGATCAAGTCCCCGGATTGGCAAGGTCGTTTCTATGTGGAATTTTCATGTTCTCCATGTTCCTGCATGGGTTTTCCTCTGGGAAACTCCAATTTCCTCCAACAGTCCAAAGACGTGCCTATCAGGCTAACTACCTGTTCCAAATTGCTGCTAGGTGTATATGTGAGTATGAATAGTTGTGTATGTTTTTTGGCCCTGTGATGGACATGGTGTTCCCCACCTTCTCCCAGAGTTGGCTGAAATAGGTTCAAGCCTACCTGTGACGCTAGGATGAAGCTGTTCAGCAAATGAGAGTGAGTTTATCATTTATTCATTCATTTATTTGTTGAGGCACTTAATCTGTGGGTATTGGTTTTTATTACCCATGTGCCCATCTTACACATTAGCAAAAAAAAGAAATCTCTCATTTGAAGGTTTTGTGGCACCATGTAAAAACCAGACAACCCACAAAATGTACATTTTGAGAAAAAACAAGAGTTTTAGTTTTTCTAAAATTAAATTTTATTAAAAAAAATAAACATAATTTAAATAAATAAACAAACAAACAAACAAACAAACAAACGGGAAATGGCATCTTTCTATAAGATGAACACTGTGCAAAATTTATGTAAAATAAAATTTGCCCCAATCTAGGACTTTCATTGCAAGTCTCTAACAACCTCAGAAACAGAGAAATGGTGCAAATCGGTGCATGAACCAGATAACCAACATTACAATTCTTTATGCAAAAAACTCTTGTTTATACTGCATACAGATATCAATTTAATACACCACAGTGAGCATTTTGCCTTCATTTTCCTCACTATGAGATGATGTTTGGTCATGTTCTGATTCGGAACCCTCTAAGACACTTGCCTTATCACTACTCGTCACATTGCCAGACTGACCAGTCCCGTATTCAACAGGGATGTAATCACACAGACCTTTAAATGAACTAATACTGTTCTAACAGTTTTATAGATTGTACTATGATGTCTACAACAGTGCACTGGACTCGGTTTCTCAGTGCCACAGATATTAGTTTCCTATTAGTGTTCCATAGTAAATGCATGTCTATTTGTACTCGTTACAAAGTTATTAGTGCTTCACCTCTAAACCTTTGTGACCTTGCCCTGACCTTGACCTCTGACTTAGACGTTACAAAATGTGGTCATCTCTGGGACTTAGGTAGGGTGGGGTCCCCCCCAGGGTCCCCCCCAGGGTCCCCCCCAGGGTCCCCCCCATGTTTCTGTGGTCAGGATTGTTCAATAAATCCACCAAAATTAAATTTTGAGCTGAGGTAAAAAAATCTGCCGTTATGGTGCAGACACCAGGCTTCGTTCAGTCACGATTTTCACTGAGGCCAATTCCATGCTGTTTTGAATTTGTCCAGCCTTATTGTCAATATGGTGCCTGGTTTACTGCTGAAACTTTATGAAACATTTTGTTTTTTTATTCTACAAATCTATTTCAAACTGTCCCAGAATGTTTATTAGAGTAACTCCACTAGCTGCCATTGGTTAACAGCAAAACTGGCTAATATCTCATTACTGAAGGTAAGCTATGACTGTAACATTGTACAAGATCTCTGGGGTCAGATATGGACCTCATCATTGCAGCTATAAATGAGAAAATGAAAAGGTCTCATGTTTAATTATCAGCATCCAGGATACTGACTCTGCCATGCTAATCTTAGCATGCCAGCACCATGGTACCAAGTTACACCTGTATTTTCATGGATTAACTGTTGCCAAAGGGTGAGCTGGGGGCCTTCGTTCTCCACGGCAACCATAAAACTCAGCTATGAAATATGAACACTGAGGCCGCCTTAGTGACCATAAACAACAGTTGGGGATTTAAGGGGCTTCCAGTGGTGCGACACAGGCGCTTAAGTGTCTCGTCTCCATGGTGAGCGTCCTCCGAGAGCTTCTAATGATAAATGAGAAAACGGGTCAACTTGTCTTGACTTCTTGTGCTTCCTCACCATCATTCGACATTTGCCTCCTTTTATTTTTTTAACCAATCACCTTTTTAATTAGACACATATTCAAGTGCACGTTCCTGCTGGGCACTGTGGTGTATTGGTTAGCACGTTTACCTGAGAGCAAGAAAGTCTTGGGTTTGAGTCTGGGGCTCTGAGAAAGAGTTTCTGTGTGGGGCTTACATGCTTTCCTTGTGCTTGTTTGGGGTTCCCTTTGGATACTCTGGTCCTAAGACGTTCACATTAGGCTGATTGGCTGTTCCAGATTGGAACTGGAATAGGCTCCAGCCTCCCTGTGACATTAGGAGGATTAAGCAGTTAGGCAAATGAGTGAATGAATGAAAAACTGTCAGCTCATTTTGAATTTCATGGCAGCAACACGTCTTAGAGAAAGTCAGAGGCTGGAAAAGTAAGTGGTACTAAAAAGAGACAGTTTTTTTTGCAACTAATTGGGGTTAATAGGCAACAAGTTAGTAAAATGTAAAATGTCTACAAACTATGCAACAATTTCATAATAATGTTCCTCAACATGAAAACGTGGGTATTTACATTCATCATTTATTCATTCATTCATTTTCTAAGCTGTTCAATCCTAACTAGGGTAGTGGGAAGGCTGGTGCCCATCTCAGCCGACTCTGGATGAGGGCGGGGTACACCCTGAACAGCTCGCCAGACCATTGCAGACCAACACACATACAACCATCCACACTCACACCTAGGGGTGATTTGAAAGAGCCAATTAGATTTATGTGCATGTTTTTGGGCTGTAGGAGGAAACCGGAGTACACGGACGAAAGCCATGCAAGCACGGGGAGAACATGCAAAACTCCACACAGAAACGCCCTGAGCCTGGGAATCGAACCCAGGACCTTCTTGCTGTGAGGCTAACCACAGCACCACCATGCTGCCCTGAGTTTGAATATCTCACCCTCAATTTTTTGGAATTGGGGTTGTATACTACAGGCATGTGACATCCACTGTACGTTCTAATATCTGATCCACCTGATCCTTCTGCCCTGTGAGTCCTGTGGTCGGTCCTGGTGTGCTGATGCTGGCTGGCATCTTGGAAGCCCCTCGTTCCTACTGATGAAGGCCCATATGAGCTTGATGACTTTTCGCTGCTGGTGATATAGACTCTCTTGTTGCAGTTATCTAGGACTTAGAGTTGGGGTAAAACCAACCGGACTACATGTTGGACTGTAATGAAATTTACATTTACATAATTTGTATTTTATGGCTTCACCCAAATGAGGATGGGTTCCCTCCTGAGCCTGGTTCCTCTCAAGGTTTCTTCCTTGTGTCAACTGAGGGAGGTTTTCCTTGCCACTGTCGCCGCCGGCTTGCTCATTAGGGAGGTTGCAGAGAAAACTTTTTAGATTCCTCCTTAATCTAATTTTACTATGTAAAGCTTCTTTGTGACAATGTCAATTGTAAAAAGCGCCATACAAATAAAACTTGACTTGACTTGACTTGACTTAATACACACTTGGAGAGGGACGGGTAAGAGATGGTTGCAATGGGAGGAGTCAGACCCGACCCTATATAGCAAACTATTACGAAAAATGCTCCTGTTTGTTTTGACATCAATAATCCAGTTCACGTCTTTATTTAGGCCTCGGAGCCTCCACCTTCATCGGACAAGTTCACCTTCTCTGAGATCAGCCAAATGAGGTAAAATGAACAATAGTGTGAAAACATGCTCACAGTCGGTCAATGTTGAAGATTATGAATGAGTTGATATACCATACGGTTCACATTAACTTAATAATGATAATTTATTACTGAAGCCTATACTTAAGAGTGCTGCATCTACCTTTCACTCTAAAATTACATCCTTGCCAGTTTCATGATCTGGTTTCCACGGTAACAGACAAACATTTATGGAGCTCACCCAAGGCAGCCAAGAGAGACTTGTTACACTTTTACTGATATGCAAAGTCAAGAAGGATAAATAGGACAAAATATCATTATACTGTTTATCGTTACAGGACATTATATTTGCATGTTTGCATTTTGTTGTGGTTCAGAGGGATGAAAGTGAGATTGTGAGATTAAAAAGTTCATTCAATCATTTATTTACTAAACCACAGAGTGGCTGAAGCCTATCTCTGCCAACACTGGGTGAAAGAGGGGTACACCCTGAGCAGCTCCCCAGACCATGGCAGGGCAACACACACAATTCACACTCACGCTCACTCCAAGGGGCAATTTGGAACAGCCAGTTATGTGCGGAGTAACCGGAGGAAACCTACTCAAGCATGGGGGCAACATGCAAACTCCACAAACAAACGCTCTCGTTGAGCCTGGGACTCGAGCCCAGAACCTTCTTGCTGTGAGGCGGATGTGCCACCGTACTAAACTCGTTCATTTTCTCAACTGCTTAATCATACCAGCATCAGGGGGAGGCTGGAACCTATCTCAGCCGACTCTGTGTGCCTACGGAGTACACCCTGAACAGCTCTCCAGACCACTGAAGGGCCAACACATGCACAAGCATACACAGCCATTTCGCCTAACATGCATATCTTTGGACTGTTGGAGAAATCTGTAATACTCGGAGGAAACCCAGTACAAGCATGGCGGGATCATGTGATTTGCCTCTAGATGTGGATGTGAGTGTGAATAGTTTTGAGTGTGTGTGTTTGTGTTGGCCCTGCGAAGGTCTAGTGAGCGGTTCAGGGTGTTCTCTGCTTTTGCCCAGTGTCAGCTGAGCTAGGCTCCACCCTCCCCATGACCCTAGTTCAGTGAGTTTTGATTTGTTGTTGCTGACTTACAGTTTGTCCAAATCTTATTGGTTGATGAATGAAGAAGAAAAAGAAGTTTTATTAGAAGCTAAAGAGGATGCTTAGCGTTGTTTTTTAATGCCGCATTCTGATCGTGCCTCCACCCCAGCTGCTAGGTGACACCGCATTATGTTCAGAGAACATCGGAGCGAACATATTGTGTTTGTGTGCGCAGCTAACGAGTGTTTGAGCTTTCATAAATTGAAATGAATCTCAGTCACTTACCCAGAAGGCTTAGCGAGCAGTGCACATGGGCAGGTGAGGTGATTGTGCCGCACGTGGAAACAGTCCAGCATGTAATGAGTAGGACTATATATATACTTGCACAAACCATAACATAGCACAAAAAGCATTAGCATTGTGTCTATGATCTTCGCCTGCCTGATCCCTATCTGTGAGTTTAGTACAACCTGTGATATTCTATTTGCCTGATCCCTTGACCTACTGTTTGCAGATTGTTAATGGACTGTCACTTTGATCTGTATGTTGATCTGGCTTATAATAAATCATTTTTTTGTATACATTCTGCATCTTTGCATCTGCCTCTTTGTCTGCCGCACAGCGGTGTGACACAGGATGGACAGCTACTGGAAATGCGTCAGCTTCAGGGTGCTTAGAACGTGGCCCCGTATTAGGCCACTCTATTTTCCTCGAACTGCATGCCCTGAAGTGTTTTATTATTTAAATACACGAGATTAAAATCTACAAGAATAGCCTAATTTATACACAATATAAATTAACTGAAGCTTGATGACTGTGTCCACAGACTGACCTTTTTTCCCAGCTTGTTTTAATGAAATTCATCTTCATTATTTTGAAGCTTTCAGCATTGCGCAGGACCTGTTGATAGTTTGCAGGGCCTTATGGGTGACAGATGTCATTGTTTTGGTCGCACGGCGCTCATGTGACTGCAATCCAGCATGTCTAGAGTCCGGATTTACATACTAACTAAGACCAGCTTGAGGAAATCAGCTCCCAAACTGCCATAACTTCAGTCTTATAACTACACACTGGAAAAAAACAACACGGAGGACTTGTGCTTACATGGTAAATATGTGAATGTTTATGTTCTCTTATGTACCACTAGCATAGGTAGTGCTTTTAAAAGCAGGTAGAATGCAAGTAGTGAGTATAAGAATAGCTTCTACTTTTTTTTTTTTATGAATCAGTCAACATCAAAGAAAATAAGAATTTGGTGAGTCAAATAAAAGAATAATAAAAGTGATGAACTTTAAAGAGAGTCAATTTTAACTTTAAGGAGTCAGCTTTAAATAATAAAATTACCTTCAAATCAAATGTGACAATTTTGAGTTTAATAAAACATCAAGAGTCAACTTCAACTCAAAAGAATCAGCTTAAAAATACAAATCACTTTTAACTTAAAAGAATCAGCCAAAATTAAAGAGTCAGCTTCATCTCAAAAGAATCAATCTTAAATAAAACAATCAACATTACATAGTCCACTGTAACTCAGAAAAAAAAATAACTCAAAAGAATCAGCTTTAATTAGAAAAAAAAACACACAAGTAAGCAACACATTGTGAGCAGATGTTTCACTACCTTTTCACAGTTATTCTGACTGACTCGACCCAATTCAATACATTATTTGTGAAAGAGTATAAAAAGAAAAGCCACAACTGAAGAAAACGCACGATCTTACTTGGATATTTGCCCATGACCTTTAAATAAAGAGTCCACTTCAACTCAAAAGAATCTGCTTTAAATATAAAGAGTCTATTTCAGCTCAAAAGAATCAGCTGTAAGCTTTAAATAGAAAGTGTAAACTTTATCTCAGAAGAATAGGAGAAGTATCTTTGAAAAAAATAAATAAATAAACAAACAAACAAACAAATATATATAAAATAAATTATATATATAAATTATATATATAAATAATAAATAAACATATATATATATATATATATATATATATATATATATATATATATATATATATA
>JAOUQZ010000001.1:25374277-25392195 GCA_028564935.1 Neosilurus hyrtlii
TTTTGAACAGCCAGCTCACCTAATGTATATGTCTTTGGACTGTGGGAGTACCCAGAGAAAACCCACACACGCCCAGGGAGAACACGGGGAGAACTCCACACAAAAACAACCTCGACAAACCCGAGACTCGATCCTAGGACCTTCTTGCTGTAAGGCAGACGTACTTTTCACTTTCACCACCATGCCACCCTGAAGTAGCGTCCTGTCATGTGTATCCTGGGTTAAAGGGTGAGTGACATGGGTCATGACCGAGGCCTTCTGAGATCATTCTTTGAGGCTGAGCAGCTGCAGTTAGTGAGTCTTCAGATATGCTGCCTAAGTGGAAAATCGTACATTTGCCCCAGCCGGGGTTCATAATTGTTACAGCACAGACAGGAGAAATGAAATTTAACAGTGTGGAGGTGTTAGACCCTCACGTCTGCTGAGTAACTCATGCTCAGGGAGGCTTGTAGTCGAACAGATGTATTGCTAAGACAGAGCTACAGGGCACAGACAGGATGTCTGCCAAGGAATCCAAATAACAACAGAAATCAAGTAGGTGAAAATGGAAAATCTAGCTGTGCTTTAATGGATTTCAGGGTCGAGTACACGTCTTGTATTTCTAATGACATGAGTATTGATAGAATGCTCCTCTTCCGATCTTTGACAAACGAGCGACTAGGATGCCGACCAAAGTTTACATTCAACAAATGATTGCCTTTTTCTCAAACAAGGACAATCTGTTCTTTCTTAAGGGCGACTGCGCATCAGATGTGATGGTTGAAATGCAGCTGCATCAAAGGGATGGCATTGCGGTGGAATTGTTATTGTTTGTGTGTTTCGTCTCTCAAACCTGAAGCTCGCCGTGTTTGCATCTGAAGCAGATGAGTGAGTTTCGAACACAGAGAAGCAGCGAAGAGGTCAAAGAGCCTGCTGAGACACAAGCTGTTACGGCTGCTACGTTACCCGCAAGAGCATCAGATTTTGGTTTTTTTTTTCTGTGAAACGAGTTTGACTGAATTCACATACTGTAGAAATCACCAAAACGTCAGTGTTTCCATTAAAATGGCGTTGATTGTTTGACAGTCAACACCAGTCAACAGGGTATTAATCCAGAATAATTGGACATACTGTCATGAGGAAATGAGACAGTCTTGTAGTTGGTTGAGCTCCAGGATATTGAAAAGTTCTGCATGTGCATCTCTGCACCTCAGGGAAAGGGTCACTGCTCTGACATTTACCACCGCTGATGATCTATGTCTAACAACTGACGGAGGAACCAAGGTCCACTTCAGTTCTCCTCCTCCTACATTGTACTCCTTTCGTAATACAACGGTGTTTCCTAATACATCTGGATAGTGTCATGATTCCAGATCTGTCAACCTCCATCATACAGACAGCTGTGAAATGTCAGGTGTAGCTTAGTACTATATATATATATATATTGTTATATATTGTTTTGTTTTGTTTTCGTACAAGATTTCTAGCCGAGTTCCAAATTGCCCCTAGCTGTGAGTATGAGTGTGAATGGCTGTGTGTGTGTTGGCCCTGCGATGGCCTGGCGAGCTGTCCAGGGTGTACCCCACCCTTGCCCAGAGCTGGCTGAGATGGGTGCCAGCCTCCTGGCGACCCTAATTAGGATTAAGTGGCTTAGAAAATGAATAAATTAATGAATTCTTGCCTTACTGCAAGAAGGTCCTGAGGTCCATGTGTTTCTGTGTAGAGTTGGTATGTTTTCCTTGTCCTTGCGTGGGTTTCCTCTGGGTGGTCTGGTTTCCTCCCACAGTCCAAAGACATTTACATTTGTGGCATTTGGCAGACGCTTTTATCCAGAGCGACTTCCAGTTATCATTCTTTATAAAACTGAGCAATTGAAGGTTAAGGGCCCTGCTCAAGGGCCCAACAGTGGTGGTCCAGGGGATTAAATCCCTGACGTTTGGATCAGTAACTCATTGTCTTAACCACTAAGCCACCACTGCCAGACATACACTTTAGGCTACTTGGCTTTTCCAGACTTCCGCATGGTGTGGATATTAGTGTGAATAGTTATGTGTGTGTTGCCGTGTGAGGGTCTGGTGAGCTATTCAGGGTTTACCCTGCCTTCGCCCGAGTCGGCTGGGATAGGCTCCAGCCTTCCTGTCACCCAAGGAGGATTAACTGGTTAGTGAGTGTTAATCTAGTTTTAATTAATGACATTTAGTTTTTATTTTGTTTAAATGTTTGTTTTAGTTTTTATTTACTATACACAAGGCGGCATGGTGGTGTAGTGCTTAGTGGCTGACGAGGGGTTCAGGGTGTACCCCGTCTTCCCCCAGTGTCTGCTGAGATAGGCTCCAGCCTCCCTGCGGCCTAAGTGGGTGTAAGCTGTTCTGCAAATGAATGCATGAATGACTTTTACTGCACAGTACTGCCACCTTTGGGAACTAGAGTGGTACTGTCTTATCTTCATCTTTAATGTGGTGTAGCAACCACAGTGCAAAAAGAAGGAAGATGAAAGAAAAATGAAAATATATATATAAATTTTTTTATTTCAGTTATAAAAAATTATTATTGTTAATTTTCTGCTTCTTTTAGAGTTGGTCCTACTTTTTAGTTGGCTATAATAACCCTGCTGTAATCCGGATTGTATTAATAAATGCTCAGCTTCTTGGCTTGTTTTTGTTGCTTTCTAACCATTAGCTCGTACTTGACCCTGCTCTCGC
Organism: Neosilurus hyrtlii; assembly: GCA_028564935.1. Lineage (NCBI taxonomy): Eukaryota > Metazoa > Chordata > Actinopteri > Siluriformes > Plotosidae > Neosilurus > Neosilurus hyrtlii. The sequence continues at coordinate 25,376,959 of JAOUQZ010000001.1, forward strand.
TGATGGATCCGGAGCTGGCGTGAGGTTCCGCTGTGGAGATTGTGAGATGGCAGGAGGTAATCCAATTAAGGAGGTTAACTAGGAGAAATAGGCTGTCTTGCCACAGTGTTTTGCTGCAGCCGCAGCTGTGATGTATCATGGCAATTGAGCGCTACAGAGGCAGCGCATTACGGAGTGGCACCAGCAGGGCTCATCACAAGGCAGAAAGCACCACGCTTTGGGACTAATGGCCAAAGTGGCCTTTTATATTACGATGGCTAAAATTTTCCCTCTCTTTAACTGATATTAGAACTGAACTTCTCCTTCTGTGTACGATTGCTGTTTAAGTGCATTTCTGTTGGGACTAAATGCCTTTACTGTAAATCATGTCTATTTATTGGCACCTGTCAGAGATGGTTTCATTTTAAAACCTGGATGCAGCGTAAAACTGCGCCAGATGCTTTGGAAGTCTAAACACTGTAAAAAAACAGGGGTTCCATAGGAGTCCAGTTCAACACGAATGACCCATTAGGGCTCAATATTGGACCTCGTGCTAATCCTTTTAAGCACCAAAATGCTACCCAGGCTGTATATAAATGGGTACATAATACTGTAGAGGGTATGTCCCCAGTGACAAGCTGTTATACCACATAAGGTACTTTATTTTCTGAGACTGAACTGAGGTACATGGATACATTGCCAAACCCTGATACAAGCCCTGCTATGTTCCCTAGACAGAATTCTGTAACCATTTATGCTGTTTCATGACCAAGGATATATTATTGCCAAACTGCTTAATTCTACTCAAGTTTCGGCAAGACTGGAGCCTATAGTTGACACTGAGCGAAGACAGGGTACACCCTGAACAGCTTACCAGACCATTGGAGGACCAACCCACACACAAACACACACCTAGGGGCAACTTGAAATAGCCGTTTAGCTTGACGTGCAAGTCTTTGGACTGTAGGAGGTAACTGGAGTTCCCAGAGGAAACCTACACAAGCATGAGGAGAACATGGGCACTCCAAACAGAAATGACCCTGGTTGAGCCTGGGACTTGAACCCAGGACCTTCGTGCTACGAGGCACACATGCCACCTTTACCTTTACAAGGGTCATGGGGAGGCTGGATCCCATCCCAGCCGACCCTGAGTGAAGGCAGAGTACATCCTGAACAGTTTGCCAGTCAATACCCACTCAACCATTCATACATTTACACCTAGAATTAATCAAGAATATCTAGTTTGCCTAATGTGCATGTCTTTACACTGCTGGAGGAAACCGGAGCACATGGAAGAAACCCATGCAATCAAGGGAAGTACATGTAAACTTCACACAGAAATGCCCTTGTTGGCAGCAAGATCCACCAGGCACGGGGCTTGCTATGATGGTAGTGCTAACCACTACCCCACCATGCTGCCTGTAATTTGCTTGCCTTTTAAAAAGCTTACTTTTCTTATTCTTATTTATGTCCCTAATTTATTTGCAACTAATTCCCATCCATCAAGAAGTTCTTCCCCATGACACGACAGCTATCCAAGCAGGGAGGACGGGGCATGAATGTGATTCCAGTGGATTTTTTCGACCTGCTGCTCATGCATATTAAGGTTCAGTGTAACACACTTGGAGGGAAGCACTATCCGCTCACTTATATGCATGAGCTCAAAGACAGCCATGATTGGATAGTGTCTCTTGTTGGTCAGCCAATTAGCTCTGATAGGCTCTTGGCTGTGGATGGCTTGGACCTGCGTACTCTTGGATGGCAGTCGTACACAGATGCACCTTGTCGCTCCACCAAGCAAGCGTTGTTGAGGTTGTTGTTTTTTTTAAATCCATGCTGTCTATTATGTGGTTGAACCCTGTGATACGGTTGATTGTATATCTGGTATCCCCACACCATTGTATCTTTGGAAAACATTCCATCCACAGTAATGACCTTCAAGGGCATCGGAGTTCTGCACAATTGAATTCGAGATCGTTTTGCTCACTTCGTCTTAACATCTTTGAGTATGCCCTGTGTGTGCGTGTGTATTGTCTGTCCTGCATGATGTTGAAGTACATCTTGTTCCGTGTGTGTTTCCATGGTGTCTCAGGCTCCCGAAAGGATCTCGCCGATGATGGTTGCTTGTGATGATGATGATGCTCTTGAAATTGTGCAAGACGCTCAGGAGAGATAGCCAACGTTCTGGTGGATTGTGTAGGTGTGTGACGGAATGTGTTTGGGTTTTGGGAAGAGGATAGAATAGGTAATTAGTGGACATATTGAGGTTTATGTATATGCGTAGTTTATGAGGGGAAAGGACACACTTGTACGTCTGCTTGCAAATGTGTGTGTGTGTGTGTGTGTGTGTGTGTGTGTGTGTGTGTGTGTGGGTGTGGGTGTGTGTGTGCGCGTGTGCATGAGGTTTGCCCAAGGGGATCGTCCCTGGCGAGAGTCAGTGTTAACGTCTTCTGTGTTGATTTATTACAGTAATTGTGCTTCATCAACATTAATACAGAATGGCATCGCAGTAACAAGCATCAGCAGTTCTCTTCTAAACTGCCGGCACTGGGATAATCAATAAACAGTCAATAGTGAAACACCGGGCACAGTTTCAACTACTCATCTCCAGGAAATGAAGCATTTAATCTCATTCAGTTCTTATGATCGCTCACATTACTCTACAACATTTATGGATAAATCTGATACAGAAATAGGAATTGCACGCATTCTTCATCAAGTACACCGAATCTCGTTAGCACCATGCGTATATGCTCAGAGATCTTCTGATGCAAAAGACAGCGCACGCACTAGCCCCACACTGGCCTTGCTATGAACTCACAGCATATCTTGACAACCTATTTCATGAAACATGGGTATAAATATGGGTGGCACGGTAGCGTAGTGGTTAGCACATCCGCCTCACAGCAAGAAGGTCCTGGGTTTGAGTCCCAGTGAGTTTCTGTGTGGAGTTGTACATATTCTCGCAGTGCTTGCATGGCTTTCCTCTGGGTACTCTGGTCCAAAGGCATGCACATAAGGCTAAACTGTTCTAGATTGCCTCTAGGTATGAGTGTGAGTGTAAAACGTTGTGTGTGTTTGCCCTCTGATGGTCTGGTAAGTTGTTCAGGGTCTACCCTGCTTCCGTCCAGTGTGGCCTGAGATAGGCAGAAGCATCCCAGTGACCCTAGTAGGGTTAACCCTAATTCGGCAAAGTGAGTGACTGTTTATAAAGAGTGGTTATAAATATGCTGCAGGTTCTTAACAAAACATACAGCAAAAAACAGATGGCTTCGAAACTTCTGAAGTAGCAGCTGAGCACGGGTCAGTGGCTCAACACGCTTGGAGGAGAACACTAAATGCCACCATGCTGTGTATGTGTCCTGTGATTGAACACTTGCTGCCTTGCTTCCTGTCACTTTTATAAAACTGTGACATTTTAAAACCAGCGCTTGCAATGAGTTTTCTTTTGTCATCCGTATTTTAGATGAACTCAGTGACAGCCTAGTCTCGCAAGCCAGACTCCCAGCATTTTGGTATGTTCTCAGTGGGTTCCATTAGGAAACGATGAACCAGTGGCAACCATTTGTCATGTCACTTCATGTTTCAGTGATGGAAAGCATTTTCTTGAAAGGACGAAGGAAACGTTTACCTGTAAGTGAAAAACTGAGGAACGTTAGGCTTCTGAGAACATTTTGCTCCTTGCTTTGGAAGTTTTCACACTCATTTTTGCTCAAAGCTTTTCTTCTATTGTGGCGCCTGAAAAGACATAAGAAATGATGTGGCATGTGGGCGGAGCCAACCATATTTTATTTTGTACTGTATAATGCAGGTTCTGTGTACGCTAATTCTTTGGCGGAGTGGTTAGCATGTCCGCCTCACAGCAAGAACGTCCAGGCTCGGCAAGGACATTTATGTGTAGAGAACTATGTTTTCCCCATGCTTGCATGGATTTCCTCCTGGTTCTCAGGTTTCCTTTCACAGCTCAAAGGCATGCATGTTGAGCTAATTGGCTTTTCCAAATTGCCTCTAGGTGGGACTGTGAGTGTGAATGGTTGTGTGTGTTGCCCTTCAATGGACTGGCGAGCTGTTCAGGGTGTAAAATGAATGAATGAACAATGCATTTTTTTTCTGGTACAGTATTGTTACTATAGTATCATCTCATCCAATGACATGTATGGTGGATGCACCACCCTTTTCTATTTTATTTCAAAAGTGACATTCATAGAATGAGTCTCCAGTTCCACGATCTATATTTTTTCAACCTATTTTTTTGAGGACCGAAGGGTTTGCCTTTTTTTCTGGTGGTGGTGGTGGGGGGTGTCATCAGGGGATATTGTTTCTTTGGATCCACTTGCTTCCTGCTATTGTGCTACCAGGGTGCTGTGGCTGAAGGCAGACATGTGGCATGCGCTGTTTTCTTATTGGGACCAACTGAATAAAGATGCTGGTAATATAAAGAAATAAACGCAGTGTGGACATGCAGCCTTATAGTGTAAAGAAACAGATACTGGTCGCGAAACCAGGTATTTCCGAAAGCTTCCATGATAGCAAACTGCTTTGATATGAGATTAATAAAACTTTGGGTTTCCTTGTTGGTGGCCCAGTGGTTAAGACTCAGGGTTGCTAATCAGAATGTTGGGGGTTCAAGCCTCAGTCCCACCAATCTGCCACTGTTGTGCTCTTGAGTAGGTCCCTCAACCGCTCACTTGTATAAATGAGGTAAACTGGAAGTTGATCTAGATAAGGGTGTCTGCCAAATTCCATGAATGAATGAATAATGCAAAATAATCAGTAACTCATCTTCCTGTCTTGATTATATTCCTACGACGGCATGCTCGCAGCTGTGTTACTTCAGAAACGTCTAAGATGTGCTTCCACCTTAAGAAAACAACTCAATTCCCAGTAAATTCTCCCAGTATCTTTATTTCTGACATCTCCATGGAGTGATGAGAGGATGGGCTGCACCTTTCCCCCCTCCGCTTCTCCACCACTCCGCCCGATCCTCTGCGCCCCACACCTGTCTGTCGCCGAGACACCTCAGGCATGTGACACTAGTATCGTCACCTCTTTAGCTCCTTTCTCTCCAAGCCGCAGAAGGGACAGCACAGGAGACATGGAGACGAATAAATTAAGACGTTGCCTAGCCAACGGGCAGGAGGGACTACTTTAATACCCTGCTCTGGATATCAATGCATAAGGCTACACACTTAATTAAAAAATTAATAGCCAACCACAATTGATGCAGCTCATGTAGCAGCAAGGAGGTAGAGAGAGAAAGAGAAAAATGAAGAGCAGGTGGAGTTGCATTGAGGTTTTAGGGAATAAACAAAATAGCAACAGTATTCTCTGATTTAAAAAAAAAACAACAAAACTATTTTTTAGCCGAACCTGGGGATGCTTTATCCAAGGGTGCAGTGACAGCTAGCATGGAAAATGAGCTTCCTTTCCCTCTTGCACACTTACTCACTGACACACACGTACACACGCACACACACACACTAGTTCTTGCTCTTGTCTCCCTGTCACTGCTGGAGCAGGGCCCAGTACACCAGGCAGGGTGCTACACGGCCTATTTGCATTGACATATTGACACCCTTGTCAGGATTTATAAGTACAGCGAGGCAGAGCCTGGCAGAGAGAGAGAGAGAGAGAGAGAGAGAGAGAAAGAGAGAGAGAGAGAGGATCAGGAGAGACATCCTATTCCAGAAGGGTCTGTCTTCGTCTTTTCTCTTTTTTTACTGAATGTCTCATAAAGGTGGCATGGTGGTGTCATGGTTAGCATATCTGCGTCACAGAAGGAAGGTCTAGGTTCGAGTCCCATGCTAGGCGAGGGGTGTTTCTGTGCGGAGTTTGCATGTTCTTCCTGTGCTTGCATGGGTTTCCTCTGGGTACTCTGGTTTCTTCCTATAATCCAAAGACACGCTCATTGGGATAACTGGCTGTTTTAAATTGCCCTGTAATTGCCCTGTAAGTGGAAATGGCTTTGTGTGTGTGTGTGTGTGTGTGTGTGTGTGTGTGTGTTAGCCCTGCGAAGGATTGGTGAGATGTCCAGGATGTACCTTGTCTTTGCCCAGAGTCGGTGAGATAGGCCACCCTGTGACCCTAGTAGGATTAAGCTGTTCAGCGGGTGAATGAATGAATGAATGAATGAATGAATGCCTTCTAGCACTATTAAGCTTCATAACCCAAATTAACTTCTCTAACTTCCTCCCAAACAACACAATGACCAACATGCTCGTCAGGATTGTGTCTAAGAACCACATTCAAGATTTAAAAGAACTTGTGATTTTTGTAAAGTGGATGTTTTACGTCCATTCCTCAAGCCAAACCCCTTCCCTCACTCATTCTGGCTAAAATTGACCCAATCAAATAGCTAAATGGAAGAAACTTGGCTAATTGCTAATCATTCGCTCTCCATACTGGATTGGCTTACTGCTTCTTGTTGGTTTTTTTTTTTTACTGCCATTTTCATGAGGGCTGACAGTTGTTATGGATATGTTCCCCGGTGGATTCGGAGAGGCAGTCTGGCATGCTGCATCGTAGCTGGCCGCAGTGCTGAGGACACGTGGGGGTGGGGGGATGGAGGAGGGGGTCTGATGTTGAGACAGCTTTGAAATTTGTGGTGAAGCTGATGAATTTTAATTGACGGATGGATGATTTTACAGATTGCAGTATTAGACTGATGAAGTGCTAGATTGTTATGAGATATTAGCTGTTATTAGGATAAATATGAGAATTATATACGCTAAACATCAGCAAGTAATATTAATTTTTTTAAATAAATGACTAATCTAAGGGGTGCAACGCAAGCTCAGTGGTTAGAACTTTCGCCTCGCAGCGAGTTCATTCTGGAGTCAAATCTTGCAGCCGACAGTGACCTTTCTGTGTGGGATCTGTGCTTGTGTGGGTTTCCTCCGAGTACTCTGGTTTCCTTTTACAGTCCAAAGACATGCACGTTAGGCTAATCGGCTGTTCTAGGTTGCCCCAAGGTATGAGTATGAGTGTAAATGGTGTGTGTGTGTTGCCTTGTGATGGACTGGTGAGATGATCTCATCACCCTGATGTCGGCTGAGATATCTGAAGCTCCAGCATCCCTGCGATGCTGCTGCGACATGCTTTGGCGAATGAATCTTTTTCTTGATTATGAGAACTGCTGAAATATGCTAGGCGGCATGGTGGTGCAGCGGTTAGCATGTCCGCTTCATAGCAGGAAGGCCTGGGTTCGATTTCCGTGCTCGGGTGTTTCTATGTGGAGTCTCCTATGCTTGCCTGGGTTTTCTCTGGGTACTCCGGTTTCCTCCCCCAGTCCGAAAACATGCATAGTAAGCTTACTGGCTGTTCCAAATCACCCCTAGGTGCGAGTGAGAGTGTGAATGGATGGATGAGTGTTGGCACCGCGATGGCTTGGCGAGCTGTCCAGTGTGCACCCCGCCCTCGCCTAGAGTCGGCTGAGATGGAGCCCAGCCTTTCCGTGACCCTAATTAGGAGTGAGAGGCTTAGAAAATGAATCAATGAATAAATATGCTAATTTTGCTCTATAATGAGGATGAGAATCCGACAAACTCTATTCAGTTTTAAAATTAGCATAGAGTATTCAATTACCTTCATGCCAATTTTTTGCAAGGGTCCAAAACTGACATCGTCACAACAGCCATCACTTCCGATGGTCTGCATGGGGCTTCCTGTAGGCTGACCAGGTGGGGGGTTACTTTTGGATGTGTTGTTATTGAAAATTGGTATAAAATGATAAATAAAGAACAAGTGTGTATGTTTCAGTCGGAGTGAATGATTTGTTTTACCTGCGTGCGATTCTAGAAAATGTCAGTGTGAAGTGTTTAAGTGAAAGGCACCCTGCTGTATCTGTCTGAAGTAAGAGTCTCCAGGCCTTCGTCCCATTGTGTGTTCGTGTATGTGTGTGTGTTCGTGTGTGTGTGTGTGTGTGTGTGTGTGTGTGTGTGTGTGTGTGCCACCTCCGGCTCTGTGCCACTGGCACGAACAAAAGTCACACTTTCAGAGAAAAGGTCCAGTGCTCTCACAGGAGCCCTTTTCTTTACCTGTCTCTCATTTTGTTAGCGGCGTGCAGATAAAAGCAGTGTGACGGACAGGAAAAAAACTGCCCATGCTTGGCTGATGAAGGCATTCGACAGAATGAGATGAAAGAGTGTGTGCATGAGTCTTTGACTCATTAAAAGGAGCTGGATGAAATGAGATTTGGGGTGCATATGTGGTGAGAGACAGACAGACAGAGAGAGAGAGAGAGAGAGAGAGAGAGAGAGAGAGAGAGAGAGAGAAAGAGAAGAAAAGAGAGAGAAAGAGAGAGAGAGAGATAACCAGTAGCATTGCTCTGACCATGGGGTGCGTTCTGTTATGATAGAGGGAATGCCCCTAGCCCCCACCCAAAGTCAATGAGCTGAAAGGAGCTAAACGGCTGGACTGAGGTATCATTGACACTCTGAACAATCACAGTAATTAGAGGTAATGAGGGATCTTCTTTTACACACCAATCAGAGTTAGATAGAGCGACAGTAGAGGAGAAAAAAGTGTGTGTGTGTGTGTGTGTGTGTGAGAGAGAGAGAGGTAGGTGGGAAGAAAAAGAGGGAGGAAGACAGAGATATTCCGACGCCCTTGTGACCTGTAGCTTCGGCGTTACCATGGCAACCTTCTTTTGTTGTAATCCCACTGGGAAACAATTCATATGGCGGCCTTGAGCGCTGCGATCCTCCGTTCTTACACGGTTTCACTGCATGTTTGTTCATTATGATGGATTTAGAAAACTGGAAAGGCTCATAAAACCATTTAAAGGGGCCCATTTGCTTTCCCAGTGTATTAAATAAACATGAAATACAGTGTTATTGCTTGGAATTAAAATAGAATGTTTTTATAAAACCATTTGTTGACTCCTGTATGCGACTCCTGTAACGGCCATGATGATATTAGTAAACAGTGGCATCAACACTAACTTGTTCATCTATACTGTTGCAATATAGCCCCAGGTCAGTGTTATAGGGGGTCCTTTCACCCTACCGCCCGGTGTCTGCATGCCCTCGCCCCCTTGTCCTTCACTTGTGTGCTCCCATTTGGCTGTATCAACCAACTTCTGGTCCTTCTCCCCTTCATGTGAATGTGGTACAGGTCCTCTGATCTCTCCATCTTCGGTCATCCCAACATCATGCAGCTCCGCCAGGTAAAGGTTCTGGTCCCACTCCAGCTTCTGTCTGCTCGTTCCCTCCACTATATATTGCTGCTTTTTGTAATGATTCTAATATGTACTGGTTTGAAAGAATCTGTTAGCTTTGTTTTTTTTTGTTGTTGTTTATTTCAGCAATTCTCTTACATTTTTTCAGCTGTAATAGTTTTTGCTAATGCACACCTCTTTCAAACTTCTTTTCTGACATACTAAACTAACGAGCTGCTAGCTTCTGTTACTACCATAAATTAAGACTATGTCAAAACAATTTTCTGTATTCTGATTGTCTGCGGCTCCTGTCTTTAAATTTAATATATCAGCAACTGTGAGGTAATTAAACAAATTACAAAATAATGGATGTTTTTTACTGGCTTACAACAGGCCCCTAATATTCATACATACAATCCTGTTGCAACACGGAACATGAACTTGTTAAATGGATAATTAAACACAGTCTGGAAGGGCAGGGGAGGTTAATCAGTTTATTTTCTTTTTAAATAAGCCATTCTACTCTTATATTACCAGCGTCGGACACCTTGAATAGAGCTATCTATCGGCATTCCGCCACAAGGCAGTGCGTAAATCCTTATATTAGACCCACACAGGTAAAGTTACACCTCCCACCCCTGTCCCACTTTCTTTAATAGGATAATTAGTGCATCAGACATGTGAATTTCCTTCGTGTTTTTTTTATTGTTTGTTTTAAATGAAAATGTTGTGAGAGGAAGCATTAGTATGAAGCAAACGATTACTGTAGCCTGTGTTTAGAACATTGCAAGAACTATACAGTATTTGCATAAATTATTACCAAGACTGAGAAAGGCGTGGCAGATGTTGCACATATTCTGTGTAAGATATTACACATGCTGTTAACAACCTTTTTATTGAAATCAAAACATCATATTGTAGCACAGGAATGTTGATATGGGGAGGGTTTCTGATTTTTGTTGTTGTTGAACCTTTCGGAAAGAGTTTCCAGTATCTGAGCTTCAGAACAGACTTGTACCTGTTAGCCCAGACCTAAAATTGTAGTGAAACCTGTTTGAAAGCCATTCATGGGGCTGAAATAAAACAATTCTGCAAAGAAGATTGGGCTGTAATTCCACTATAGTGATGAAATGAAAAATCTCACCCACTCACTCACTCATTTGCTGAACCGCTTAATCCTGTTAGGGTCACGGGAGGGCTAGAGCCTATCTCATCCCTCACTGGGAGAAGAAGGCATGGTACCTTCTAAACAAGTCAGTATACCATCGCAAAGCCAACATACAAAAGTTCCACTTTGGAACAGCCGGTTAGCATAGTGTGCATGCCTTTGGACTGTGGGAGGAAACCGGAGTACCTGGAGGAAACCCAAGGTTGAACAAACTCCACACAGAAACACCCTCGCTGAGCCCAGACCTCGAACCTGGGACCTTGCTGTGAGGTGGGTGTGCTAACCACTAGGCCACGATCAATCTCCAGTTTTCAAAAGGTTCCAAATTTCAAGTGATAAAATATGTCGGGGGTTGCATAAGTCTATTCTTCAGTAAATAAAATGATCATTAAAAATAATTTGCAAAGAAATTAAAGTGGAGGAAATGTGCAAAAAAAACGGCACAGCATTGTATTAATGTTGGAGTGCAAGGGCAAAATGTAAGCACAACAGTACTTGCTAATTATTTGGCATGTCATACCCAAAGGGTCCTTAAGGAACGGCAATAATAAAAATAAATACTGCAGACGCACAGTTAAAAAAAATCTTTGCGTTATATCTCTAGTTCTCCTTTCAGAACAGAAAACTCCCACAGCTCAGATCTGTTTAAACAATCTTCCTCAGCACACACCGAGCTCTTTAATAGCTGACTATTAGCCAAATCTGTCCCTTTTTGACCCTCATAGGATCCCGTTGTTATATCATGGACCCGGGTCACCTTTCCGAGCTTATCTTTCCCAGTCGTGGTGATTGTAGTGACTGAGAGATTGTGAATGTAGGAGAAATGAAGATAGACAACGACAACCGACAGACAAACAGACAGACAGACAGAATAGATAAAAAAGAGAGAAAGACAGGAGGCAGCGAGCAGATCAAACAGTGTTGAGTAAACGAGTCTCTCTGTCTGGCTGCCAGAGGAGACGGCGGATAATTAAAGAGAGAGGAGATGTTCATGACAGGGAGTTAAAAAGGAAGTAAAAGGAGACGTAAACGGAGGAATGGGAATCGCTTAGAAGCAGGGAAGACCTGATTGGTGTGAGGGTTGGTTCGGTGGTAAAGGGGAGGATGTTAAGGAGCAAGGGTGTCTGAGATGCAATCGATACAGCGGCTCGATAGAGAATACGATGTGGTTAATGTTCCTTCCCAAGATACTCGGCTTGTTGTGTCTGGTGGCTGGAGAGATGCCCTTTGAGAAGGCATTCATTTTTTTTTTTGTCCAGAAATGTTTCTGCAGTGCGATTTAATCCCAGGCACACTCAAATGAAGACCATGAAGACAGCACTTTGCCCTGAAAATTTTGATTAATGTAGCAAATGGCGGAGGTTTGCACTCTCTGAGCGCTACTAGTTTGTTTGTTTTTTATTCGGGTTCTACCAGAGGTGGGGCTTTGGGCAAGGAAGGCTCTGTTACGTTTTGGAGATCATCCGGGTTAAATTCTGGATTCAGTAATTTTTGAAAGGATTCTTTAACATTGTCAGACAGGGCGGTTTTTCTGAAGTGTGGTATCACAGTTGGCCCAGCAGGGGGCGCTGTGTTCTATCAGTAATCTTTTAGGCTTGGTGGAGGTCTGCGCTCTCTAAGTGTGCTTGTTATTTTATTGAGTTGTTAGAGTTTACAAACACATAAACAAAAATATTGATTGCTTTTTAAAATGTATTATAAGATTAATAATAAGATCATTATTGCTTTAACTCACATATGAATAAATATATGATGTGTAATAAATAGGCAGCACGGTGGAGCAGTGGTTAGCACGTCCGCCTCACAGCAAGAAGGCCTGGGTTTGAGATGGAGTTTGCATGTTCTCCCTGTGCTTGTGTGGGTTTCCTTCGGGTACTCCAGTTTCCTCCTACAGTCCAAAAACATGCACAGTAGGTTAATCGGCTGTTCCAAATTGCCCCTAGGTGTGAAATTGTGAATGGTTGTGTGAGTGTTGGCCCTGCGATGGCCTAGTGAGCTGTCCAGGGTGTACCCCGCCCTTGCCCACAGTCATCTGAGATGGGCACCAGCCTTCCTGTGACCCTAATTAGGAATAAACGGCTTAGAAAATGAATGAATGTTTGATATATAATATAAAAAACATATAATGATAAATGACCATATAATGTATGATGCCCAGTTGCTTGGTGTTTGATAAATCTGCCAGGAAGGGGCGGGGCTTCCAAAGGTTTAGAATAACTTGCAGTTATCCCAGATTTATTGGCCAGACATTTTTATTGGTGGAATAGAAGAGTGAACTTTCTGCATAATTTTTGACTTGGATTAAGCGCAAAGCTTTAGCGAGTGTGTGTGTTTATGTGTGTGTGTGTGCGTGTGTGTGTGTGTGTGTGTGTGTGTGTGTGTGTGTGTGTGTGTGTGTGTATGTGTGCATGTGTGTGTTGAGCTTCTGCATGGAAGTTTGTGCCCAGCACTTAAATATTTAGACCTACCTGTCAGCTGAACTCAGGCAGGACTTCCAGGCACATTCGCCTTAGGGTGTGTGTGCGTGTGTGTGTGTGTGTGTGTGTGTGTGTGTGTGTGTGTGTGTGTGTGAGATAGAGAGAGAGAGAATGGGAGAGAGAGAGAGAGAGAGAGAGAGAGAGAGGTGCTGAGATGAATAGAAAATTGAGGAAACTGAAGAAATGAATGGATGCTTCTTTTGGCAAACGGAGATGCTAAGAAATTCGAGTTATGCTAAACAAAACCAAAGGAAAGGGAAGTAAGTGATGCAAGTCCAAAAGTTCAGTGTCCCCACACCATCAACCACTTTCCCATGATCCTGCTGGAAAAACAAAAAGGAATTGTTTCAGATGCTGGTGCATCATTATGGCTGATTAGTTTTCCTTTTCATTTCCATGGCTATGATACCATTAAACAAACAGTACTGGTTGGTTTCGTGATCTTTTATCATGACCTACAGGTACACTCAGGACTAAAAGCTATTAGGAAAGTTGAACCATTGCAAGTTGACGAGATTTAGAAGTAAAACCCCTGGACAGATGCCCCAGGACTTGATCCAGGAGAATGACCTCAGGCATTGAGTACTTTCTCATACTTTGTGGCTGTTAAAATTAGTCACACTGAACTTTTGCCCGGAGCTCGGAATACATCGGGAATACATCGCTTCCCAAATGAGCTCATCGACACGATCGAGCTAAACATGCTAATCTTCTAAGTAGTGATCTAATGTTGTTTGCATCGCCGTAGCAGGAGCACTTGTAGCGCCAAATTCACGCCATCGTGGAAAAGATGATGCTTCTCCTATTGTATTCGTGCTCGCTATCCACAGCTGTGCTAGATGCAGTTCCAGCTGTGGTGTCAATCCCCAAGATATCCACGAAGCTCATTGTCTGGATTGCAGCTTGGTGTTAGTGGATAATGTATTTATTTCCCAGCAAAGCCATTGTAGCGTGCACCATTCCCTCCAAGTCAAATAAAACTCAAGGGTTGGTCTGTGGGTGACACAGTGGCGTAGTGATTGGCACGTCTGCCTCAGCCTGGGCTCGGCGAGGGCGTTTTTGTGTGGAGTTTGCATGTCCTCCCTGTGTTTGTGTGGGTTTCCTCTGGGTACTCTGGTGTCTTCCAATAGTACAAATACATGCACATGAGACTAATTGGCTGTTCCAAATTACCCCTAGGTGTTGGCGTGAGAGTGAATGGTTGTGTGTGTGTTGGCCCTGCGATGACCTGGCGAGCTGTTCAGGGCGTACCCCGCCTACGTACAGTGTCGACTGGGACAGGCTCCAGCCTTCCCGCAACCCTAGTATGATTAAGTGGTTTGGCAAATGCGACTCTTACGAATACACTCGTATGGATCCACCACTGTTCCCATTCACTTGTTTTTTTTTTTTTTTCCTCATTGAAATCCGTGGCCAAATTCCTGAGTGCTCTGGATTACAGAAGTGGCCTGAAGGACAGCGTCCAGGGTAATGGAGAGAAATTGGAACGGGAGAAAAAATGCACCAACACCGACTGATCTCAGGCCAAGCAGCGAGCACCGAGCTGTAAATCACGACCACGAGGCTGTTCATCCTGGAGGCCTGCATTCTTTTTGCCAGTTGTAGAAGCTAGTTGTAGCATAAACCACGAGGAGCAGGAAAAAAAGAAAATCATCGAGGTGGCCAGACTGTAATTACCGTAATGTCAGATATTTATCTCATTAATCTCCATTTTGCAGGAAAGCAGTTCCGAGTTCATTGCAAAGTTGACTGTTTCCATATGTGTTCAGCTACTAATTGTAGAAGATAGACTCATGGAATACTCCTACTCCTCTGTCTGTTGGATGAATATATCTCTGATTTGACTACATAGAGAGGCATTCCATTTACACCACCAATTATACCACTGTGCTGTTGATTAATTCTTTATATAACTGCAGCTCTGACTCTACAGGTAGTGGTGGCTGTATTAGTGTCTTTTAATGTGCTTGTTTAAAAGCATATTGTTTTTTATTTACAGTGACTTGGATGGCAGATGTTCTGAATAATGTCAGGACTAATAATAAACACTATTATTTAGCAAAAATGAACGTTCACTTGACGATGTGGCGAAGCTTGGAGACGTTTCTGCAACATCTTTGGAGGGAGACTCGAGTGTCATGGGTTAAATATGAAATGAAATATAAATGTTTTTTTTTTGTCTAACTGACTCAAGAAAAAGAAAGTAAATAATGGCAGGTGAGGGAAAGTATAGTAGTTTTTTTACGTGCTTTTATGATTATGCGTCGAAGGCGAGGTGGATGTCGCCGAATATTCCACAAGACGAAATATTGAGCTCAGTAATGTCCACTGAGCCTGTGGTGAATCATTGTTTTAGTATATACTACATGGACACATAAAAAAAAAAACTAAATCAATTTCTACAGTTCTTGATTACATTTTTAAGCATAACAGTGGCAGGTGAACTCTGTGCACGT
>JAOUQZ010000001.1:25406348-25418836 GCA_028564935.1 Neosilurus hyrtlii
CTGTAACTTTTTTTTCTCTCTCTCTCTCTCTCTCTCTCTCTCTCTCTCTCTCTCTCTCTCTCTCACTCCTCCAGTTTTATCTCCTGGTGAAGATGTTCATTTGGAGAGTGAAGCTGTAACTCAGTAAGAATTTCCCTTTAGTCTGTATAGTTCAGCCAGATGTATGCTGATGTCACATTTTCCTCCTGGGAATACGTGTGTGTGTGTGTGTGTGTGTGTGTGTGTGTGTGTGTGTGTGTGTGTGTGTGTGTGTGTGTGTGTGTTACATCAGAGTAAGACAGAATCTCTGGCTTTTGGAACATTTTTTCCTTTGGCCTGGATGTGAGACAGTAGGACAGTAAGGAAGTTGAAGTGAGTGAGAGTGATCTCAGCACTGAGATCTGTTTTCCGATGGAGCAGCACCGCACAGGCCATGTTGTTTAACTCGTAAAAATTTCTGCAGGTGAGAAATCGAGACGGAGTTGAGGAGCGAGAAAACGATTGCATGAGTGAGAGCCTGATTTGTGTGAGAGAGATGTGTGTGTGTGTGTGTGTGTGTGTGTGTGTGTGTGTGTGTGTGTCTGTCAAAGAACTTGTCAGAAATTCAGGTCAAATTTCAGACACATACTTATCTAAACACACCCGGTTTTGTGTGTATGTGTGTGTGTGTGTGTGTGTGTGTGTGTGTGTGTGTGTGTGTGTGTGCGCCTATCCTCACTGAGGGCTCCTTTTTTCCTTGTCATTATCTGGCTCGCACAAAGCAACGTCTTCTCTCGCCAAATAATTACTCCTGGCACAGGAATGTGTGCTTTCAATTAAAGCCCGCTCGAAATTAATTCTCGTCACCGTTCTCCGACGTCTCTTCCTGCCTGCTCAAAGGTCAGAAGGGCTCTTAAATCATGTCCACTTCCTACTGCATGAGGGATCCATGAGAAAATAGGATTAGGGGGGGAATTCATTTCCCCCCTGTAGACCTTAAAGCTTTAAAATGTGGGATTAGTTTCGCATGGGTATAATCCAGATTTTAATCTCAACCCAGTGTATTATGTCAATACTTTTTACAATAGTTATTTTAGAGATTATGCCATATATTATCCACATTTCAATTACCGTGTAATCTGTAAACCTCTTACATCATAGCGCTATTGACTTCTCCATTCTGATTGGTCAGAATGTGTTGGTTACTTTTACACTCATCTGCACTTCTTACAGCTCCATCCTGCAGCATGAATAATATATTCTAATACTTGACAGTCACTTCGACGCATAGCTGCTTGCAAATGGGGTAGACCAGTTTGGCCACACCTCCTTGACTGAGGTTGACAGGAAAGGAGGCCACACCTGCTTGACAGAGTGACAAGAGTACAGCCTACACCTCCTTCACTCAGACTGACAGGCATTAAGGCCACACCTCCTTCATAGCATGACATGATTGGAGGCCACACCTCCTTGACTGATTGACAGGAATAGAGGACACACCTTTTTCATTAAAGCTGGGTGCAAAGGATACACCTCCTTCTCTCAGTCTGCTTAGGGGAAAAGGCCACACCTGCATTCACTGTGATGATAGGGACAAAGGCCACACCTCCTTCATTGATTGACAGCAATAGAGGCCACACCTCTTTCTCGACATAAATATGGGCCACACCACACTATTTAAGATTGATCGGCACAAAGACAAGACCTCCATCACTGAGAGACAGGAATAAGGGCCACACCTTCTTTACTGAGACTAATAGGCATGAAGGCCACACCCACTTCTTCAGTGAGTAACAGAAATAGAGGCCACGCCTCCTTTAATGAGATTGATGGGACACCACATTCACTGGGATGAATAGTTGGAGGCCATGCATCCATCAGACTGGTGCGCTTTTAAACCACACAGTTCTAGGAACTCATTGAAGAACCAAGTTCTGAGAACTACATTGTTTTATCATGTGATATACAGTAATCTGGGCGACGGGTGAAATTCGAGACGCTGCTACTTTGTTGTATGTTGTCATATGTTAATGTATTGTTGTAAAAACAACAAATTAGCAACTTTAGGATTTAAACTTGGTCACTTGTTCCGCTCGCATGTTTCTATGGAAACGGATCATTCCACTGTGCTGTAGAACAGGAGAAAGGAAGGGTAACGTGCTGACAGTGAATTCTTAATTTTTAAATTAGAATTCATTGAATTCATGCTGGAAAATTGTGGGACAGTGCTGTTTATTTTAGATGTTGACCTGGTTTAATATGTTATAAACGTTTTCTCATTTGTACAACGAGCACAAATGATCAAAAAATGTGTAAATAGACTTTATAAAGCCTGGAATTCTTTGTTGGACCATTTTTATTATTATTATTATTATTATTTTATGTCAGTGTTAACAGTTGTTCTTTACACAGCTAACACTTTGCATGGAAAAGGGAGAAAAATACCATCAAACTGGAATATGGCAGCAACAGTTGGGTAGTGATTAGCACATCTGCCTCACAGCAAGCAAGAGGGTCCTGGGTTTGAGGCGAGTTCAGCGAGGGTGTTTCTTTGTGAAGTTTGCATGTTCACCCTGTGCTCGCATTGGTTTCCTTCTACAGTCCAAAGACATGCACATTAGGCTAATTTACTGCTCCAGATTGCCCCAGGTGTGAGTATGAGTGTGGATGGGTGTGTTTTTGTTGGCCCTGCAACGGACTGGGGAGTTCTTTGGGGTGTGCCTTTGCCCAGAGTCGACTGAAATGGGCTCCAGCTTCCCCTTGACCCTAGTAGGAGTAAGCAGTGGGACGAATGAATGAATGAATGAATGAATGAATGAATGAAATATATTATAATATATTAGTGAACTAATAATACATAAAAAGAAAAATTCAATAAGAAATATGATGAGTCCTACCCAACATATGGCTCCTGCTGATTCAGTGACATGGTGAGTTGCATGGTGAATATTTCCAGCCATATCATGACTTGTATCGAGTGGCTTAACAGAGAAGCCTTCGTTCTATCATCCAAAGAGTGCAAGTTTGAATCCCTGGTGATGCACACAGCCATCCATGGTTGGGAGCCCATGAGCGATAATCAGCTGAGGTCTTAGGGTGGGAAGGATAGCATACACTTGCCTTCCTGTCACTTACAAGTGACACTAGCTTGTGGTCTGTGAGTTCCTGCATACCAGCGGAAGAATAGTGCTTTCATGCGAGTGAGTTACAAGACTCCTATCTATGCATGTACAACAGTTTGAAAAACTAGAGAAAGCATGTGCTTGCCCTCGCCGTCCCTGGTTGATGGTTGTTGTTTAAAGCTCTGGGGAAGGGAAGCTCTGTCTGATGGGTGGGATTTGGCTACAGGGGAAAATCCAAGGGGAAAAGGGAAAAAAAAGAGTCAAAAATCACAATGGGTTTCACCTTGAAAGCGTAGGCGCTGTCATGGAGATCATCACGGCACATCACTCAGACATTACGCCCCATGCTAACAGGGACAGTCATTACACAGACAAGACATTTAGTCTAATGAGGGGACACAAGCCTGGTGGCTTACACAGCATAGACACACACACGCACACACACACACACAGTCGCATTTCCATAACTTGTGGGGACAATACATAGACTTTCCTGGAGAAATTTCCCTAAACACTAGAAATTTCCTAACACTAAACATAACCACTACTTGCCTTACTGTAACCTTACCCCAACCTTACTCTAATCTTAAAACATCTTCATCTTAAAATGTAATGATTTACGTCATGGGGACTTGGGGTTTGTCCCCATAAGAAAGCCAAGTCCCCATAATGTGACTGTGTAAACAGATTTATGTCGCCACACTGTGATGAATAGCTAGACCACACACACACACACACACACACACACACACACACACACACACACAAACACACACACACATTTGAGGTGTGTGATAGGTGATTTAGATTCCCATATCTTCCCTGGATTCACTGGTTGATGGTGCTCAGACACTTACTTGCGTCTTTTGCCACTTAGTGGCAACATACGAAACTTTAAAATGACTGTCTTTCTTTACATTATAGACGTACGACCCGCTACACATCAGCTTTTAGGCATGATGAGTGCATTAGATTAGCAACAACAGCAATAAAAAAGAGTAGACACGTTAACCGGACTGTTTTTTTCACAGCATAGTGGTTTGTTTCTCCTACTTTAACACTGGGGGGCAGGTTCCCGCTGCTGGTCACGTGATTGAGACCCGGATTATTGACTGTGAGATACTACGCTCACTAGATTTTACTTCTTTGACCTTTGTTCAAGTTATCAATATAAACAAACCGCGGTAGTTTTTTAAAAATCTGACGGAAATGTGCAAAATGGGAGGGAAATCCCTAAAAATCCTACTTTATCCAACAATTTTGTTTAAATCTGACATTCATGGCAGAGGTATTCCCTTATGGCAGTGGCCTTTGTTTGTTCTGGAATGCTCATCACAAAGAGTTTGGTTTAATCTGTTGCCTCCAAATTCCCCAGATCTTGGCCTGGGATTTGGGATGTTGTACTAAAAATATAGTTCATATAGTTATGATATAATTTATGGTGCATGGTATAATGCTGCAAAATTTCATTTCTCAAACCGATTTATCCTTTGGAAGGCTAGATCCCATCCCAGCCTACTCTGAGGGAAGGCGGGGTACACTCTGAACAGCTCGCCAGATTGTCACAAGGCAACATAAGCACAAAACCATTCACACTCACATTTACACCTAGGAGCAATTGATAATATCCTATAAGACTAATATGTAGGTCTTTGGACTGTGGGAGGAAACCAGAGTACCCAGAGAAAACCCTCATAACATGGCAAACTCAACAAAAGTGTCCTTGCTATGTACGGGGCTCAAACCCAGGACCTTCTTGCCGTGTGACAGAATTACTAACCACTACTCCACCGCGCCACCCCAAAACGGGAAAATAGTAAATATAATTTTATGTTGACATTTTGGAAGTTGCATCTCCAGAAACATTTTAGCTGCTAACAGGTTGGCAGCTTAGCATTACTGGCTAAACTTGCAACCGGAGGCCATATTAGAGGATTGGGACATGTCCCTGTGTTTGTCTCTGCCTCCTAAGTTTTACTTCCTGCGTCTGAAGTCCAGGCTTGGAAGTGAACACGCTGTTCTGTTCAGCTCCAGAAGGTCCCTGATGTTTTATTCAGCAGTTCCTCTGAACACGGTGGGGACAGCACAGCCTTGTCCCATCCCCTCCCTCTCTCCCCTTCACAGATCGATATGTCCGTGTCTCTGAGTCCCTCTTGTCATCTCTCCTGGCTGACACGTCTCTCCACTTGCCCACTGTTTGGTATTCTGGAGCGAGAGTGCCTCAAGCGCTGCAGCGTTTATCCATCAGACTGGCCGGAGATGAAGGGATGAGCATAAACAGAGAGAACGAGAGGCAGTGTGCGAGGTCAGGGCTTAGTCTCTGTCTCCACACGCTTCTTTCTTTCCTGAACACTCGTATTTAGTTGCTATGAACTTTGTGGGTTAAGTGTATTGTGGTGTCGGTGTCCAAAAATCCACTCAGTTCATCACTAACATCTTATATAACAGTGCTTAGCTTCGTTATTAATGAAAATACAGATTTTTCTCTAATAGTAGATGCTATTTACATATTTATTTCATTTTAATAAATCTGGCAACTAACTTTCATGACATAAGCATTAAGCTTTAGCATTAGTTTTTGCTAGCTTTGTTGTAGCATTAGCTGATTTATTATTATTATTATTATTATTATTATTATTATTATTATTATTATTATTATTATTATTATTAGCTAGTTCCAGGCATATATACTATAGGCTATAGCTAGCTTGGCTAAACTTTATTTTCTGTTCACATTTTATTACTAAGATTGTATTGAAAATGTTCTGTTTGACTTGTAAAACAAAGTTTTTACTTCTAAATTGTTAAAAAAAACCCAAAAACAAACAAAAAAAAAAACCATAATATAAATAAATTAATTACAAATAAAATACAAAGTACCAGTCATTTGGGGTGCAGGCAAAATCTATTCTGTTGTCATTATATTAGGATGGGACGAATATTTTTTGCCATGGTTCAGCAGAAAAACCATAGGTTATGTGGCTCATGGCATGAATGCCAAGTGCTTATTAGTTGGTAATATATATATATATATATATATATATATAATTTAGCTATTGGGGTTATGTGTTCCAGAATACAACTATAAGAGAATATTCTGAAATCATTATGGCAGAGTAGTTTGCAAAAAAAAAAAATAATAAAAACATTTATTCCTCTTACAGAGCTTTAAGAGCAGCATTATTCATCCTCGGTAGCTGTTTAAAATGAGAAGCGTGTGTGAGTGTTTGTGTGTGTGGGTGTGTGTGTGAGCGCGATGAGTCCCGGATGAGATCTCCCTCATGGATGCTATGTGGCGGCTGTCAGGAGGATCGGTAATTATCAGTTGTCTAAACAGACAGATGGAATTGGAGAGAGTGACTGACAATTTTCTGATCGCTTTCAGAGACAGAGAGAGAAAGAGAGAGAGAGAGAGAGAGAGAGAGAGAGATGGGAAAAAGAGAGGGAGAGAGCTGGGGGTGGGGGTAGGTGGAGAATGAGGGCTGTGCTAAATAGCTAAACCCTAATATATGACCTTATCTAAAATCCTCTCGCATTACTAGCATGAGGTGTCACTTGTTCACCTTCCTGACGGAACACATCTTGTCTTATGGTCTCCGTTCCTCTGTCTCCTTTACTCATTTTTCCCCTTTCTTTTCATCTCTCATTCTGCAAGAAGAGGAGAAGGTCAGCTGGGGTGGATGGCCTTCTGAGGCCTCTTACATAACTCGGGCTGACATATGGATCTTTTAGCACGTTTCTGCACTGTGATCTCCAGCCATGCTCGAGCGAGGCTTCAGCGTTGCCCTCTCACTGTGGATCATGTCAAAAGAAGCGTCAGCTGCTTCTCTCTCTCTCTCTCTCTCTTCCTCTCCCTCTCTCTCTCTCTCTCACACACACACACACACACACACACACACTTATAAACAATATATCAAGACTTGACATGACTTTACCAGTTAGCACGTGCACTATTGCTAGCCGTTGTATGATAATTAATTAATAGATAAATTAACACAATATGTTCCAGCATGCAACATTTCATATGGAAGCCTTATAGACTGATTATATCGCCACAATACGACTTGACTCCTGTCAATACGCTTATTCACCCATTGTTACAAAGCTGGTGTTTATCTCAGCTGACTCTGGGCAAAGGTGGGGTACACCCTGAACAGCTTGCCAGTCCATTGCAGGGTCAAAACACACACACACACACACACACACACACACACACACACACGTACGCACTCCACCGTTTACACCATTCACACGCACACTCTCACTTAGGGACAATTTTAAACAGCTAATTAGCCAAATCTGCCTGTCTTTGGAGTAAGGGAGGAAACCAAAGAACCCAGAGGAAACCCACGTAAAAAGGCGTTACTGTGTGGAGTTTGCATGTTCTTCCTGGGCTCGCGTGGGTTTCCTCTGGGTACTCTGGTTTCCTCCCACAGTCCAAAAAAATTCACATTAGGCTAATTGGCTGTTCCAAATTGCCCTTAGAAGTGAGTGTAAATGGTTGTGTGTGTATTGGTCCTGCGGTGGTCTGGTTAGCTGTTAAGGGTGTACCCCGCCTTTGCCCAATGTCAGCTGAGAATGCCGGTTCCAGCTTCCCTGCGACTCTGATAGGATTAAGCAGTTCAGCAAATGAGTGAGTGAGTGTAGTGTTTTTTGTTTTATTTATTAATAAAATGCAGTTGCATTTGGATAATAACTCTGTGAGTCAGGTTGCGCATACAAGAAGCGTAAAGAAGATTTTATAGACTCCTGTGAAAAATGCGGTACATGAAGTAAGCGCTTATATACTAGGCAGGTACAGAGATCAAGGTGCGAGTGCTAGCTGGTATTTCCCTCTCTATCCAGCAATCAGTAAACCAAATGGAGGTTAAGACACTCAGGCAATCTAAATACATAATGCACTGTTTGTTTTACGTCGTATTTTATTTTCATTTGGCCTTGTTTGTCTTTTTGTGCCCTTTTAGTAAAGCTGTGATATAGATTTCTAGAAATGTTAAGTGTTTATTTCCCAGGGGAGTTGTAGTAATAAAAGGGCACAGTTTATGTTGGCAGTGTTTGCTGGAGTATTTTTGGACTCAAGAAACAATCTTGGCACCAAAAGGAAAAAGACTTGCAAGCCTAAAACAAGACAGGATGTACTGTTGATTATTTTCCTTTAGCTGCATGCTTTGACGTGTTCTATTACCTCCACCAAGGACATCTATCTGTCACATTCGTCTGTACGCTACTTTACACAAAAAGTTCAGATTTGTCTGAATTATTTTAGAGGGGTGGAGTACGGTCTCGGGTAACACTCACTCATTGACTTATTCGCTGAGCTGCGAAATCCTATTAGGGTTGCAGGGAGGCTGGAGCCTATCTCAGCCAATACTGGGCAACGGACACCCTGAGCAGCTCGCCAGACTATTGCAGGGCAGCAAACACACAACCATTCACACTCTTACTCATACCTGGGGCAATTTGGATCAGCCAGTTAGCCTAATGTGCATGTCTTTGGACTAACCCACGCAAGCACATGGACTCCACACAGAAAAGCCCAAGCGTGGGAATCCAACCCAAGGCCTTCTTGATGTGAGGTGGACGTGCTAACCGCCCCGTCGCCCCAGGATAACACTCCATTAGATTTTTGGAATTTTTTAAAGAATTCTTTAACATTGTCAGCTAGGATGATTATTTTCTAAGTGTGGTATTACATCATGTCCAGCAGAGGGTGTTGTGCTGTGTTACTTTCTGTAATTTGTTTTGGCTTGGGAGAGGTTTGCACTCTCCAAGTGGCCTTCTAGTTCTTCTTATATTACAGGAATTTACAGAGACTGTAAGAAGACATCTTAGAGAGGGAATAGTTGTGATTTCTTATACACACCAGGTTCCTTTTTCTCCCTGACATTCCCTAACGGGCTCCATCATGACTTTTCAGAAACTGCAATTGTTTAGTCCAAGTTTTAATCAGTGATCTTGAGAATATTTGTCTGTTTATACTGTATTTACATGTCTTGCAATGTCTACAAAGCAAGTTATTACTTATAATACAGGTTTGGATTATGCTGAAGGTCTATTATACAAATCATGGAAGTGTCTTGTTACTATAGAAACGACAATGTTTGAGTTGAACTACAGTCAGAGCTGTTGTAATAGAAAATTCATCCACATCCTTCTGTCCAATCAGAATGAAGAATTGTTTCCTGAAGCAGTGTGAAGAAGTGAAATTACTACTCTATATTTATTCACATTTTCAAAGCAACAGGCCTGGAATCGATTCAAAAGGATGTACATGGTAATTCTGTGTACATTGTCTCTTTTATGCAGGCGGGGATGATTCGAACCGAGAAGGAGGAGTTCTTCATCGAGCCGGTGGAGACGGGACATCATGTGATGGAGCTGGAGGATGGTGGTGGCGGTCGTCCTCACATCGTGTACCGGTCTGCTGCCGTGAAGAAGCCTCCCACCAGCCCGCTTGCTGCAGACCTTCATTCCAAAGGTCAGCTTTGTCCTAGAGTATTTTGTTTTGTTTCTTAACTCGCAAAGCTTCTTTTCCGTCATCATAGTATACGAGTTGAAGGTACAGGCTATTAGACGTGACTTGATGTTATTGTGGATTTTCATAAAAAATTTCTACCCCTCAAATTCTGGATCCAAATTTTTTAAAGGATTCTTTAACACAGAGAGATAAGTTTACACTTTTTTTCAGCTCTGCAAAGGGTTGCACTCTTGCTCTTGTTTTTTTTTTTACCTGTTTTCTCCCAAATCCGTTCATTCATTCATTTATTCATTCATTTTCTATGCCGCTTAATCCTAATTAGGTTCGCGGGAAGGTTCTGAGCGAGGGCGGGGTACACCCTGGACAGCTCGCCTGGCCATCGCAGGGCCAACACACACAACCATTCACACTCACACCTAGAGGCAATTTGGAACAGCCAGTTAGCCTACTGTACATGTATTTGGACAGGGGGAGGAAACCGGAGTACCCGGAGGAAACCCATGCAAGCACGGAGAGAACATGCAAGCTCCACACAGAAACGCTTGAGCCCTGGATTCGAACCCAGCCCTTCTTGCCCAGGTGGATGTGCTAACCACTGCGCCACCGTGCCGCTCCTCCCTAATTAATTAATAGCCAATTCCCACCCATCCCTTTCCCATCACTCAACGGCTATTAACCAGGGAAGGCAAAGCACACCACATGCTTCCTCCGAGGCAACTGTTGCTCATTCATTCAGGAGTGGCATAACACTAAGTAGGAAAGTACTACCCACCTCTTCTCATGTATACGCTCACAGATCCTCATGATTGGCTCGCTGACACTTACATGTGACAAAGAAGAGAGCGTATGCCATCCCTCCACCCCTCCCTGCGTGCTCAATCAGCTCTCATGGGCTCCCAGATGTGGATGGCTGTGTGCATCATTAGGGGCTTGGAATTGTGAACTCTGGAGGATAGGGCCAATGCTTTTCTGTTTCAGTACCTGGGGGCCCATGTCTGTTATACTTTACAATGTTCTATTATAAAGAAAAACAGACCAATCAGAACGGAGTATTCCATGAGCCACGTAAGAAAATTCCTCAAATGGCATATTTCTATTCACAAATGCATAAAAGCCTTAAAATGAATGTTCTTGACACACACCAGTAAGGCATCAAAATAAATCAGCATGTACTTGCATGAACAGTATATATGAGATACAAGATCCTCAGTGGTATGTCTCTCCAGCATGGCTGCAACCATAACCCTTTTCCTGTTCTTTTTATTCCACTGCGAATATGTGAGGCGATTCATTGTCAGAATAAAACACTTGTGAAACGTGTTCAGACGGGCAGGGTGACCTGTCCTTGGTCCTTGGCAGCACAAGCCTCTGTGCTGCTCTGTGCATCTTTTCAGCAACATGAGGGACCATAAGCTCTCTCAGCAGTTGACAGAAATGAAGAAAGGATTGGATTATGTAGTATTATACTTCAGTGTGTGTATGAGTGCTGGGAGAGAACAAGGTGTTCGGTTTCAAAAATTTAGCCTATAGGTGAAGCCGGTCTGTTACTATGGAGCTGGGTGGACTCTTGCTGCGTGTGATCGATGTGGTCGGGCCAGCTCTGAATGCGTTAGCCTCCATACTCCGTTTACAATCCTGCATGCGAAGGGGCAGAATAAGTGGCAGGCTGCAACATGATAAAGTAATCAGAGGGTTTCAGAACGGTAGGGAGGGGTTAGATTTATTAGATTGAAGAAAGTATGTGCTGAAGCTGTTCAAACGAATTCTGCCTTCTTCACATGAGCAGGCATTTATCATTCATCCAAAGGCGTCACACTGAGATCTGGAAGGTTCTGTCATATAATTCAGAGGTTATTTTGTACAGAGTCTGTAGGTGGCTGTGATGGAGAGATGCATACTAAGGCCATAAGTTTAAAAACCTATAGTATATCAATCAAAAGGATTACTCACTCACTCAATCACTCACTCATTTGCCGAACCGCTTAATCCTATTAGGGTCACAGGAAGGCAGGAGCCTATACTTGGCCATCACTGGGCGAAGGTGGGGGTACACCCTAAACAGCTAACCAGACCATCGCAGGGAAAACGCTCACACAACCATCCACACTTTCATTTACACCAAGGGGCAATTTTAAACAGCCAATTAGACTAATGTGCATGTTTTTGAACTGTGGGAGGAAACCAGAATACCCAGAGGAAACCCACGCAAGCACAGGGAGAACGTGCAAACTCCAGACAGACACGCCTAAGCCCGAGACACGAAACCAGGACCTTCTTGATGTGCTGTTCTGAAAATATTTTATAAAAAATAAAAACAGCTTTTTAGAAAAGATATTTTAAGATTAAAAACAATTATCCTTTAAATTTTCAAGTACTTTCAGCTTGTTTCTGTAAATAAAATGCTTAATATAAATAAATATTAGCTGTTTCTTTTGATCCTGAGCTGTGTGAATCTTATGAACATGC
The DNA here is from genome assembly GCA_028564935.1 of Neosilurus hyrtlii. Classification (NCBI taxonomy): domain Eukaryota; kingdom Metazoa; phylum Chordata; class Actinopteri; order Siluriformes; family Plotosidae; genus Neosilurus; species Neosilurus hyrtlii. The sequence goes on from JAOUQZ010000001.1 coordinate 25,418,373, forward strand.
TTTATCTGTGGCTGTATTGGCTTCCTCTGGGTTCTCTGGTTTCCTCCCACCTCCCAAAAACATGTAGGTGGATTGGCAGCTTGAAATTATCCTAGCAATATCTAAATGCGTTCATTGAGCATCAAGGTGTCCAAGGTGATCCCAGGATACACTCGGAATCCAGTGTGACCCTGACCAGGTTAAAGCAATTACTGAAAGTTGAACATATTTCTGCCTTGCAGCTAACGGGGTTATCGAATGCCGGCCATGTCTCTCACTGTCTATGGTGAGAGGCATGTTAAAGAGCCATTGCTGATTTTCGTCAAGAGTAGGCTGCAGCTTGTTTCTGCCCTGCGATGGCCTGGCGAGCTGTCCAGGGTGTACGCTGCCCTCGCCCAGAGTTGGCTAAGATGGGCGCCAGCCTCCCCGCGACCCTAATTAGGATTAAGCGGTTCAGAAAATGAATGAATGAATGAAAGTAGGCT
>JAOUQZ010000001.1:25426284-25439928 GCA_028564935.1 Neosilurus hyrtlii
CCCAGAGTCGGCTGAGATGGGCGCCAGCCTCCCCGCGACCCTAAGTAGGAATAAGCGGTTCAGAAGATGAATGAATTTAATTTAATATTTAAAAATAAATTAAAATTAATTAATAATGATAATAAAAAACACCCTTAATGGTTGTTGTGGGGAAACTTTTTGAAAGATGTTTAATTAAAATTTTTGGAATGAAAATTTCTGCATGTTGAATTTTTCAGGAAAGAAGATGCTGCTTTTTACTTTTTCCCAGTTACATGCAGAATTATTGGTTTTATTACTTATTTCTATTATCAATATATATATAGAGAAGGAATGACTTGCTACAACATACCTGAAGCCAGAAACTATCATGATAGTATTGGCTCCGGTGATTAAGGCTTACTGAACCAAAGGTCAGGGGTTCAAGCCCCAGTACCACCAAGCTGCCACTGTTGGGCCCTTGAGCATGGCCATTATTCCAGTTGCATGAAAATGTAAATCGAACTGAACAATGGCGTCTGCCAAATGCCTTAAATGTAAATGTATCATCCCACTTCATGAACTGTAACTATAAATGGATTAAAAGGGTATTTATCATTAAAAATGGTGCTAGAGTTTGTAATGTGTTGTGATATATGAGTGATAAACACTTTAGGACAGACTGTTGTTGGAAAATGATCAGTGTTAAATCATGTATTTTTGTCAACCATGAAACGGATTTTATTTTAATGTCTTGCTGTCACTTTGATAGCAAGTTTATAAATGATAGCACATGCAGTACATTCTGTGCGTTACTAATGGCACCTTACGGTTTATCGTCTGAAACTGCACACCTGGGTTCATTGTTGCTACAGCTCTGGCTCCTTTCCCTGCCGAGTGATTTTCTTTTTTAAGCAAAGCTGTGATGTGTGTTTGCTCCCTGCGAGTGTATTTTCGAGCTGTCAGTCTCAGAGCCACACCACTATCATTACTTAGCGAGGAGAGTGTTGAGAAATCGCAGTGTGAGTCTCTGGGTGAGTGTCTGAGTTAAACACGGAAATTGTTGATTACTGCCTTTAGATATCACACCCTCACGATGTGTTTAAACCCCAGAACCTCCCACTGCACATGTTCTTTGGCATTACACTGCCTATTAACGCATTACAACCATTAACATAAGACAGATCTTCTCAGGCTGAGTTACGATGAAGCTCTGTATGTGCATTCTGGGTAAATAGTGAAGCATCCGGTCAATACGTTTACACTTACTTTGCTTCTGATTTTATCAAAACGTCTGAAAAGATGCGAGTGCTTTGAGATCATCACTCAACACCTCAATCGGTTGTTTTAGTAACAGGCTCTTATTGTTGCTGTACCCTTTTCCCTCTTTCTGTTCTACCCAGCCAGCCATTATCTATTCTGTGTATCAATCAGGGTCGTGGGGAAAGCTGGGGTCAATCCCAACTGACTTTGGGTGAGATGTGGTGTACATGGAGGTGGACTTCTATTTCGGTTGTCTGTTGAAGGATGCTACTTAAAAATAAGATGGGAAAAAACTGTAGGAGTTGGAAAATTCGGAAAGGAGACATGTGCCTCGGCATTTGTTTAGCTGTAAATACCAGTTTACACATTCTCTAATATTGCTACGCTCTATTCCATAGCATTTTTTTATATTTTGCTTTTGAGATGCAATGCTAAATTGACTAGGTGTGAATTATTATGTGAATTATTATACTCTTATATATAATCTTGAGATAAGATTTGATAGCATGGAATGGGATGGTATAGAATAGGATGGGACTGGATGTGATGGGATAGGGTGGGATGGAACGGGAGAGGATGGGATTGGATGTGATGGGATAAGATGTAATAGGATGTGATGTGACTGAATGGGAGGGGATAGGATAAAATTGAATGGGATGGGATAGGATGCAGTTTGTAGGATCGCATAGGATAGAATCAGATGGGATTCGATAGGATGGGTAAAGGGATGGGATAGGATTGGGATGGAGTGGGCTAGGATAGGATGGGACTGGATGGGATGGGATATAATATAATGGGATGGAAAGGGTTGGGATAGGATGGACTGGTGTAGGATGGGATAGGATAAAATGGGATGGGATAGGGCAGGGTGGGATAGAAGGGAATAGGCTGGTATAGGATGGGAGAGGTTAGGATAGGATAGGACTGGATGGGATGGGATGGGATGGGGTAGAATGGGATGAAATATAATATAATGGGATGGAAAGGGTTGGGATAGGATGGACTGGTGTAGGATGGGATAGGATAAAATGGAATGGGATAGGGCAGGGTGGGATAGAAGGGAATAGGATGGGATATGATGGGAGAGGTTAGGATAGGATGGGACTGGATGGGATGGGATGGGGTAGAATGGGATGGGATATAATATAATGGGATGGAAAGGGTTGGGATAGGATGGACTGGTGTAGGATGGGATTGGATAAATTGGAATGGGATAGGGCAGGTTGGGATAGAAGGGCATATGATTGGATAGGATGGGATAGGATTGGAATGGGATGGGGTAGAATGGGATGGGATATGATAGGATAGAATAGGATTGAAAGGAATATGATAAAATGGGATGCAAATGGATGGGGTAGAATGGGATGGAAACCGATGGAGTAGAATGGGATAAGATGAGATAAATGAGTGATAGCGGCTTTCAGATAAGCATTTCTGATTCATTACATGACTGATACATATGACATGTTTTCTATTAAAGATTCGCTCTTCAGTGTTGAAGGACACAGCTGGGTTAATTGATGTTGCCATGCCCTTAATCAGAGATGCTTTGAGATAATTGAAATCCAGTCTGACACCTCTAGCCTATCAGGACTCATTAAGATGTTTTGTGTCAATGGTCTCAAATCCCTCTGGCAACGAGAACTTTTGAGGATAATTGCAAACATGTTTAGGGTATCTTGTATCGAGGCAGCATAAAAGTTGCAGCGAAAGCTTTTTATATCTGGTTTGCCTTCCAACATGTCTTTAAATGTGGTGTAAAACAGTGTTTGTGTGTGTGTGTGTGTGTGTGTGGGGGGGGGGGGGGGGGGGGTTTACATTCCACCACTGAAACAGTATAATTATAACAGGACTCATGCTGAGGCACTGCTGCTCCCAAACATAAGAACATTTTTGATTATTGATCTAAAATAGCGTTGTACGTGGTCTCAAAACTCTTTCCAGTTTATAACAAGATGCCGTGTCATGCACTTTTTAGTGGCTAATATGATTTAGTATACACTACACGGGAATGGTTCAATCTGATTGGTTCGTTATCTTGGGATAACAGACATTAGTATATATTACATGGGAATGGCGCAATCTGATTGGTCTGCTATCTCGGTATTCAGAAAATGTTATTCTGAGTGGATAATGCTTAAATCTGAGTTAAAGACACTCACAGACTTTCCTGGTCACTTGAAGTCCATTCTCTTTCATTTCCTTTTCTTTTCCTTCCTTTCCTTCCCTTTCCTGTCCTTTTATTTCCTTTGCTTCCATTTCCTTTTCATCCCTTTTATTTCCTTCCCCTTCCTTTCCTTTAAGTTCCTTTCCCTTCCCTTTCCTCTCCTTACCTTTCCATCCCGCATATTTCCTTTCCTTTCCCTTTTATTTCATTTTCTTTCCTTTCCATTTTCTTTCCTTTCCTTCCCTTTCATTTCCTTTCCATCCCTTTTATTCTTTTCTCTTCCCTTTCCTTTCCTTTTCCTTACTTTTCCTTTCCTTTTATTTCCTTTCCATCCTTTTTTCCTCTCTTTCCTTTCCTTTTCTATTTCCTTCCCTTTCCTTTCCTATTTCCTTTTCTTTTCATTTTCCTTTTCCTTTCCTTTCCTTTGCTTTCTTTTTCCTTTCCAATTCCATTTCCTGCCCTTTATTTTCCTTTCCTTTCCTTTCCTTTCCTTTCCTTTCCATTTCCATATCTATTTCCTTTTCTATTTCCTTCCCTTCCCTTTCCTTTCCTTTCCTTTCCTTTTCTGTTTCCTTTCCAATTCCATTTGCTTCCCTTTCTCTTTCCTTTCCTTTTCTATTTCCTTCCATTTCCTTTCATTTCTTTCTCTTTCCTTTCCAATTCCATTTCGTTTCTGTCCCTTTTTTTTCTTTTCCTTTCATTTTCCATGGAAACATGAAGGAAAAAAATAAACTGCAAAAATCCCAAAATATCAAAAGGCTCAGCTACACGCCTAATAGAAGTAACTGCCAAGTTTGATAAAGGAATCTCAAATGGTTTCCGAGCTCTGGGCTGAAACTGAAATGATTATAGACTAGTGGATGGATGGACAGACGGACATATTACTGATGACTACATCTTCTTGAGTTATATAAATATAAATGCAATGTCTTTTTGTAATAAATTATAACAATATGCGTAATGCCCTATAAATGTGTTATAGCAGATTATAAATGTACTCTGAGGTTGGTATACTGTACATACCACCTTTAAAGAAAGAGTTTCATTCACCTAAACCTGATGTGTGTGTATAAGAGATAAGGAGCAGTGGGATTAAGCAAAAGCAGCAGTCACACCTCCATGTTGACCACAAATGAAGTGAGGAACAGACTAATGGTAAAAGCACACAGGTCTCTGATTAAACGATTATCTGTAGTAATTTGAGGAAGCTGATCTCCTTTTCCTCTGGGCGCAACTAATTGAATGAGGTCAAATTGAGACCCCCCCACCACAACTTCTTTTCCTCTTTAAACTCCACAGCAGCCTTTAGGTCAGATAGCACCCCACTGACCATGCTAATTAAGTCTAGACAAAACATCCATTTTGTTTGTGCATAAGTTATTTTTTCCAATAATGGCAGCAGTGATTCATTCTGTCACCTGATAGTCACCTGATAGAAAAAAAGGCTCTGGGTTCGAGCTCAGAACTCTGCAGCTGACTGGAGTGGAGTTTGCATGCTCTCCCTGTGTTTGTGGTGCTTGGGTTTCATTCAAGTACTCAGGTTTCCTTCCACAGTTTAAAGACATGCATGTTAGATCATCTGGTGACTCTTAATTGCCCCTAGGTGTGAGTGTAAGTATTTGTGTTTGTTTGTGTCTGTGTTAATCTTGCAATAATTGCCGACTTGTTCAGGATGTAACCCCGCCTCTCACCTAGGATTAGGTCTGCAAAGGCGTGGAACATTTCCAGGTATTTTCCATGGGAACTTTTGTTGGGGAATTTTGGAAACATTCCAAGTTGGAAATGGGAATTTTCATGGGAATTCACAGTAATATGTGGGAATAAGTAAGAAAAAACTTTATTAATCCCCATGTACGAACTTTAATATAAGCACTGTATATTTTAATAAGCATTCATACCTGCAAACATTTCTAAAACAAAAAAAACCCCTTTTTTATTTATTTATTATTTCTTAATGCCTAGCATCAGGTGGAAATCCTGAAGTTGCATTAAATCTGGTTATTTTTAATCCAAGATTATAATGCACGTTTTTTTGTTTTTTTTACTTCATGTAATTTTCCTATTATGGACTTGCGTACAATTTTCAATAAATAATTTTATTATTTTGAATAATTCCCATATATATTCAAGTTAATTCCCATATATTCCTGGTAATTCCCATAAACTTCCATGACTCTCCATGCATTTCTGTTAATTCCCATTAATTCCCACAAATTCCTGTAATTCTCATTTATTCCCATTAATTCCCACGAAATGTTTTCCACTTCGAAATTTCCTTGAATTTTGCAACCCTAGCTGAGTTTGGCTCCAGCTCCCCTCACGACGCTGATAGGTAAGTGGTAAGTGATGAATGGATGGATTTATGGATAGATGATGACACAGTTATCCATGTCTGGAAGTCCAAAAAAACAAAACTGGCCATTCTGTCTGGATATTAGGGATGGCATGCAATCTCTTCCCTGTTAACAACACAGCACAACAACACTAGCCAATCACAGGCATTTATGAGTTCATGTATGGAGTAGAGGGCGGATAGCACTTTCCTCTATGGGTGTTAAGCTGCCTTGTAACAGATCATGAGCAGCATTTCAAATGAATACATTTTTGATCTCCCCAGATTGTCTGAGAAACCTGGCTAGTTGATGGAAATTAGAAAACGACCAAATTATAAGAAATTTGAAAACCTACAGCCTAACAGGTCTCAGTAGAATGTATTTTCATGCCTACACACTGTTTGCTGTGCAATATCACTCATTCCCAGAGCGGCTGTGGTTTCAGAAAATGTCATGTGACTCTGCAGCTCCATGCCGCTCTCACAGCTTTAGTTAAGATATATCTTTTGTTCATTTTATAGTAGATGTTGCATGTACATAGCCAAGACAGTCTTATGAAAAAGGACAAGGCTATTCGGTATCGAAGTTGAAAAAGCGACGCTGCATGTGCTCGGAGTGCGCCGCTGGTTTGCTCCTCGTGCTCCGTTCCAAGTTGTCATCATTGTCTGTGAGGCACGACAGACTTTTTTACGAGTCATGTTGAGTTTCTCATTCCAGTCCTGTATTTTGCTTTAGGGTCGTGTGGATAGACCAGGCGAGGACACGTTTTTAAAAAAATCTTATTGGTTTATTGCACCATGCTACATTTCTACTAGCATGAATGTCTCACTCTGTGTGCTTCAGGCTACAGTTTGTCGTTATCTTCTGTTATTTATTTTTATTTTTTACTTTGTACTTTAGCGGTGGGCAGCTTATGAGGGTCACAGCAATACTTGTTCCACTTTACTTCAGATTTGTTATCATTACGGGACAAAATGCAATTAAAAAAAAAAGTAGAAATCCAGATCATTCCAGACTTCAAGGCTCATAAACTTGCTTTGCTGTTATCAGTTTAACTGTGAGGAAAGTAGAATAATAGGTTTATTATTATATAATGCACATTTCACAGGTTTAGATTTTTATTGCTCTTATATATTGATTTTGGGGATCTCTGTTACATTTGGACCCTTCTTCATGCTTGGTGAAACTGCGTACATGCCGTTCGTGTAGTGTAACCACTTCAATGGCTCGATTTTCTTCGTCTCGAGCTGCCGCAAATCTGCCAATATTTTTAAGCATGTAACAAAATGTCTTTAAGCAATTAAGCCTGAAAGCAGTGTGCTATTCTTTTTTCTCTTACTCTTTCTTACTTTCTTTCATTATAAATTTTAAGTGAACAGCTGAAAACATTACAGCTTTCCTTAATCCACAAAATAAATATATCAGCACCTGACACCTGAATCTTTTCATTTCTTTCACATTTCATTCCCTTTCCTTTCCTTTCCTTTCCTTTCCTTTAATTTACTTTCCTTTCCTTTCAATTCCTTTTCTTCCATTTTCTTTCCTTCTCTTTCCTTTGATTTCCTTTCCTTCCCTTTCCTTTTCTTTCCTTCCCTTTGATTTTTTTCCCTTTCTTTTCCTTCCCTTCCATTCCCTTTCCTTTCCTCTCCTTTGATCGGCTTTCCTTTCCTTTCTTTCTCTTCCCTTTCCTTTGATTTCCTTCCCTTTCCTTTCCTCCTCTTTTCTTTGACTTCCCTTCCCTTCCCTTCCCTTTTCTTTGATTTTATTCCCTTCCCTTTTGTTTTCTTTTCCTTACCTTCTCTTTCCTTTCCTTTCTTTTCTTTTCTTTCCTTTCCTTTCATTTCCTTTCCTTTCCTTTTCATTCCTTCCCTTTCTTTTGACCTGTTTTCTTTTCCTTTCATTTCCTTTTTTCCCTTCTTTTTTCTTTCCTTGTCTTTAAGTTCCTTTCCTTTTCTTGCCTTGCATTTCCTTTCCTTTCTTTTCCTTTCCTTTCCTTTCTTTTCCTTTCCTTTCCTTCTTTTTCCTTACTTTTTTCTTTTCCTTTCTTTCCCTTCCCTTTCCTTTCCTTTCATTCCCTATTCTTTTCTTTTTTTTCCTTCTTCCCTTTCCCTTTCCTTTGATTTCCCTTCCTTTCCTTCCCTTCCCTTCAATTTCCATTCCTTTTATTTCCTTTCTTTTCCTTCCCATTGGTTTCCTTTTATTTATTTCCCTTTCCTTTGATTTCCTTCCCTTTCCTTTGATTTCCTTTCCTTTCCTTTGACTTCCCTTCCCTTTCCTTTTCTTTGATCTGCTTTCCTTCCCTTCCCTTTAATTTTATTCCCTTTCCTTTCTTTTCCTTTCCCTTGAGTTACTTTCCTTATTTTTTTTTCCTTTTCTTTCCTTTCCCTTTCCTTTGATTTTCTTTCCTTCCCTTTCAATTCCATTCCCTTCCTTTTCATTTTCTTTGATTTCCTTTCCTTGCCTTCCCATTCCTTTCCTTTCCTTCCTTTTCCTTCGATTTCATTCCCTTCGCTTCCCTTCCCTTTCATTTCCTTTCCTTTCATTTCCTTTCATTTCCTTTCATTTCCTTTTCTTTGCTTTGATTTTCTTCCCTTCCATTTCCTTTCTTTTCCTTCTCTTTCCTTTGACTTCCATTTACTTCCCTTTGATCTGCTTTGCTTTCCTTTCTTTCCCTTCCCTTTGATTTCCTTCTCTTTCCTTTGATTTCCTTCCCTTTCCTTTTCTCCTCTTTCCTTTGACTTCCATTATCTTCCCTTTCCTTTGATCTGCTTTTCTTTTCTTTCCTTTCCTTTCTTTCCCTTCCCTTTCCTTTGATATTCTTCCCTTTGTTTTGATTTCCCTTCCTTTCCTTTCCTCCCCTTTCCTTTGACTTCCATTCCCTTCCCTTTCCTTTGATTTTATTCCTTCCTTTTATTTCCTTTTCCTTTCCTTTCTTTTCCTTCCCTTTCCTTTGATTTTCTCCCCTTTCCTCCCGTTTCCTTTGACTTCCCTTTCCTTTCCTTTCCTTTCCTTTTATTTCCTTTCCCTTCCCTTCCCTTTCCTTTCATTATCTTTCCTTTCCTTTCTTTCCCTTCCCTTCCCTTCCCTTCTCTTTGATTTTATTCCCTTCCCTTTGATTTCCTTCGCTTTCCCTTTCCTTTTCTTTTCCTTTCCTTTCCTTTCCTTTCCTTTCCTTCCCTTTCCTTTTTTTTCCTTTCCTTTCCTTTCCTTTCCTTCCCTTCCCTTTCCATTTTTTCTTTCTTTTCTTTCCCTTCCCTTTGATTTTATTCCCCTTTCTTCTCTTTCCTTCCCTTTATTTTATTTTCCTCCCCTTTCCTTTGTCTTCCCTTTCCTTTTATCCGCTTTCCTTTCCTTCCCTTATTTTTGATTTACATTCCTTTCCCTTCCCTTCCCTTTCCTTTCCTTTCCTTTCCTTCCCTTTGACTTCCCTTCACTTCCCTTCCTTTGTTCTGCTTTCTTTTCCTTTCCTTTTATTTCCTTTTCTTTACCTTACCTTCCCTTTTCTTTCCTTTCCCTTTCATTTCCTTTGATTTACTTTCCCTACCCTTCCCTTCACTTTCCTTTCCTTTCCTTTCCTTTCCTTTCCTTTCCTTTCCTTTCCTTCCCTTTCCTTTCCTTTCCTTCCCTTTCCTTTTCTTCCCTTTTCTCCTTTTCCCTTTCCTCCCCTTTCCTTTGACTTTCCTTCCCTTTCCTTTGACCTGCTTTCCTTTCCTTCCCTTTTCTTTCCTTTCCTTCCCTTTTCTTTTATTTTCTTTCCTTTTCCTTCCCTTTCCTTTGATTCCCTTTCCCTCCTTTTCCTTCCCTTTTCTCCCTTTTCCTTTCCTTCCCTTCCCTTCCCTTTCCTTTGATTTAATTCCCTTTACTTTAATTTTCTTTCCATTCCTTTCATTTCCTTTCTTTTCCTTTTCTTTCTCTTCCTCTGCTTACCTTTCCCTTTGACTTCCTTTCCTTTTCTTCTTTTCCTTTCCATTACTTTCCTTTTTTTTACTTTTGATTTTCTTTTTACTCTTTTCTCTTCTTTCCTACACTACCCTCCCAGTTCCCTTCCTTTGATTTCCTTTTTCACTCCCTCCCCCACCCTCCCTCTCTTCCTTGTTTAATTTTCTGAAGTGCTTAATCCTAATTAGGGTCCCAGGGAGCAGCAATGGTTCTTTTACATGCCTCTCACCACAGACAGTGGGAGACATGGCTGGCCTTTGATAACCCAGTTAGCTGCACTGGAGAAGAGCAGTGACAACCCGGTGATAGTGGGATCAGTAATCCAGCACTCTACCACCGGGCCACCACTGCCCCTATCTAAAATTACATATTAAATAATAATACAAAACAAAGACCATAAACAGCCAATCAGGGGCTGAGGGGAAATCCTGCCTCTACACATCCATCTTTCATCTGTTTATATGAAAGAATAAAGACAATATTTCTTCTCTAAAAATTACACAAACAAAAAACAGTATCAAAGTAGCTGCCATTTTTCAAAAAATTATTTCTATTATACTTTTTTCTTTTTGCGAATGCTAAATCTTTGAAGCCATCACCTCTTCATCCAGTCATTCCTCCAGATGTTCATCGTCCTTCCTTTCTTTCTTTTATTATTATTTTTGCACAAAATAATACAAAAACAACACAAACAACCTCCAGAGCCAGTTGATGTTGGCAGTCACCTGGTCTTCAGCTCTTGCATCTGTTTGTGTGTTTTGGGATTCCATGAGGTGAAAGTGTGTGAAGTGTGTGAGCCTCATTGGGAATTCTCTTCTTTTGTTGTGTTCTGAAAGTTGTATAGTGTCCGCTTGTTATTAGATGTACAAACGTAAAGGAAAAATCCACCCTGAAAAATTTCCATATCAATATTTATGATGAATATATATTTAATAATAAAGCTATTTCTGTAGAACCTCTGCTACTGGTTTCCAGAAAGCCTCGGTACTTGAGTTTTCCAGAACTTGGCATCTCTCTTGGCTGTGCTCGACGCCCCTGTAGTGCTCTGCCCTGGCTGTGCTGGCTCCGTCCCAAACCTCTGCCTGGTGACTTTGAGCCTGGATGCTACACTGCTGCGTTTGGCATCGCAGGCTTTCCAACACATGAGTCATGAGAAATACAGCCTGACTCTTCTTTCTCGACAAAACGATAGTGTACAAGCACATCTCGTTCCTTCTCCCCTCATCCGAGTCGGAGTGTAATTCCTCTGAACTTCAGGAATAAAGTCTGATCAATTGTTTAGGTTCCCGAGTAAAACCTCTGGGGTTCCCTGCTGGGGTTAAAGCTTTTGTTTTCATTTTCGTTTCTCTTCCATTTTTGAACTTCATCTTGGTTTCTTCCCTGATCGTGTTCACCTCTTCTATCATCTTTTCTTTCTTTCTTTTGCATTATATTGTGTCTTATTCTATGGTCTTATTCATTACTTTTTATTCTTTCCTTTCTTTCATTCATTCACTATTGTTTCTTTCTTTTTTTCCATTCTTCCCTTTTTTCCTTCCTTCCTTTCTTTCTTTTATTATTACATCTTATTCTATGCTTCCTTTCTTTCCTTTGTTTCTTTCTTTCTTCCATTCTTCCATTATTTCTTCCTTCCTTGCTTTCTTTTTTTGTCTGTTTGCCTTTCCTTCCTTGCTTCCTTCTGTCTTTCCTTTCGTTCTTCTTTTCTTTCTTTTTTACTTCCATTTTTTATCATTTCTTATTCTATGTCTCTTTCCTTTCTTTGTTTGTTAGTTTTTTCCATCCCTCCCTCATTCCTTCCTTCCTTTCTTTCCTTCTTCCATCCTTCCTTCTTTTCTCTCTTTCTCTTTCTTTCTTCCATCCCTTTCCTCTTTTCTTTCTTTCTTACTCTTTTTCTTTCTTTCTTTCTTCCTTTCTTTACTTCCCTCTTTACATTCTTTCTTTTTTCTTTTTTTCTTTCCTTCTTCCATCCTTTCCTATATTCTTTCTTCCTTTCTTTACTGCCCTCTTTACATTTTTTCTTTTTTCTTTCCGTTCTTTATTGCTTTCTTTCTTCTTTTCTTTCCTTCTTTTATCCTAACCTCTTATCCTTCTTTCTTTCTTTTCTTTCTTTCTTTTCTTTTTCCATCCTTCACTCATTTCTGTCTTTCATTCTTTCTTTCTTTCTCTTTTTTTATTCTTTCCTCTTTGCTTCCTTAATTTTATTCTTTTTTTGTTTTTCTTTTTGTATTAATGATTATTCTATGCTTTCCTTCCTTGTTTATTTGTTTGTATGTTTGTTTCTTTCTGAAGGACAGTCATCATGACGGAATGCAGAAGCTAAATGTTGAAATGATGAATAATCTTGGAAACGGTCGAGGACGTGATCTGACAGGTGAAATATCTCTTGGGACGGTTATGTTTCCAACAGTCTAATGAGGCTAAAGTATTCTTTAGTATATTTTTTAAAAGCATAATATCATCACAATCAAAATCCTGATCATGCTTTGAGGCAGACACAGAGGGGATTCTCGAAAGTTGAGCTGCACTTTGATTCTGAATGTTTTCTGTCAGAATTTTAAAGTAGAAGACCTTTTATGGGTTGTCTCTCTAAAGCGCTGTGTGCCAGGGGCAATTAATAATAAATGATTCTCAACACAAAGTTAATTTCATCCAACAAAGATTGACGACTTATTTGCTGATGAGATTATTAAACACACACACACACACACACACACACACACACACACACACACACACACACACCCACGTCCATGTTCTGTTGACTGTCTGGGTGGTTATGCTTAAAATTGCCCATTATGTGAAATAAGATCATGATTTAATCTGCAGATTATAAAAGATTGTATTCTGGCCTCTGATTGGTCCATCTGATAACCATGAGAAGAATAGGCACTACTAATAAATACTGATATTTTATAATTGACACCCCCCCTCTCCAATTCTTGATCATAATGTGCATCTGCAGCGAATTTGTTAAAAAGTACAAAATAAAATCCACTTCATTACGGATTTTTTTTTTTGTTTGTTTGTTTCCTACACCCAGTATATAAAAATAGAGGTGCATTTACATAGTGTCGGGTACCGCCTCCATATTTGCATATTTGGATAAGTTAGCAAAGAGACCCTATATGGATACTGGTTTTAATTACCCATGTCTCTTTTATGATGTTATATAGTACATGGACATGATCAAATTAGCAAAAATAAACTTTATGAGATGGCTGGAGATTGACCTTTCAAGGTCACTCAGGGTCAAAGGTAACTGTTTCATTTAGAAGTCCATATATGGTTTCCTATTAGTATTCCAGTAATGGCATGTATATCTGCACTCGATTCAGTGTCATAGACAAACTTTGTGACCTTGCTCTGACCTTCACCTTTGACCTTGACAGTCCAAAATCAGATCATCTCTGGGACTCAGGTACAGTAGTGTCCCCACCTGGTTTGGTGAAAATCAATGCATGGGTGTGGCCAGGGTTTCGTTTACCGTCCAACAAACAAACAGAATGATGGACAAACTTGGGTTATTACAAAGCTGCGGTAAAAATGGTAATGCTTAGTAAAATACACTCATGACACATTCTTTATTACTCATCTCATCCATTTGCCAAACAGCTTACTAGTACTATTAGTTGCCCAGGAGGCTGGACAGCCTATCTTAGCCAAAAATGGGTGAAGGTGGCGTACACCCTGAACAACTCGCCAGACTATTACAGGGCAACACACACAACCATTTACACTCACACTCACATATAGAGGTTAAACCGTCGATTAGAGTAACATGCATGTTTTTGAACTGTCAAAGGAAACTGGAGTACCCAGAGGAAACCCACGCAAGCACGGGGAGAACATGCATACTCCATACAAAAACGCCCTCGCCGAACCCAGAACTCGAACCAAGAACCTTCTCGCTGTGAGACGGACGCGCTAACAATTACATCACTGTACTGCTCCACATCTTTAATTATCAAGGGATTAATTAGCGCT
>JAOUQZ010000001.1:25440028-25455749 GCA_028564935.1 Neosilurus hyrtlii
GCTGTGAGACGGACGCGCTAACAATTACATCACTGTACTGCTCCACATCTTTAATTATCAAGGGATTAATTAGCGCTAAATTGAGCATCTAATGTAAACCTTTCCTGGATTGAGTTAGAGCAGTGATCAGGACGTCTGCTCTGAGGTACCGCCTCTTGATTAAACCTTTTTTAAGAATTTATGTGGAAGGAAAATACAATTTTTTCTGTTAATGCATTCATTTATTATAATGAACATTTTGTTTATTCGCATGCAGTTGTAGTTGTCTGTGGTCCCTGCAGATGTTTGTGGCTGAGAAATGTGCATATTTCTTTTGAGCAAGCACACGGCTTTTCATTACCCTTTTGTCTTTGGGGAGACGGACAAGAGGGTATTGTATGACAGCCCTAGTGCGATTACATCCAAAATAGAGGCTTAAGATGGAGAATTCCAATATCTGTTGTGAGCTCGTGTTAGGAAGATTGCAATGAGGTGAGCGGTGATGAAGACATGAGCTGACAAAATGTGATTACGCTTCAGTTTATAAACTGCATAGCGCCAGCCGTCGATGCTGCTGTCCGTCTTAAACATCCCCGATCGATATCTGATCAATGATAATAAATAATGATTGACGCAGTTTTAATATAAGGATGAAGCCGTTTCAACAAGGAGAAATTACACTGTGCGTTATCAGACTCACTGAGGGGGGAGTGGCCTGCGTGTCGGTCCTATTGAAAGAGGTGTGGCCTGTATGTCAGTCCCAGTGAAGAGGCGTGGTATTTGTCAGAGTCAGTTTCAACTGAAGGAGGTGGAGTCTTGTCTTGTCTTGTGATTTGTCTGTCTCAGTGATGGAGGGGTGGTGTATGTCAGTCCCAGTAAAGGAGGCGTGGCCTATGTGTGAGTCAACTCCAGTGATGTACACCTGACCTTTGTGACCTGTCTGTCCCAGTGAAGGAGCTATTGCCTTTATAACTTTATTTTTTATGATTGGTCGGTCTCTGTGAAGAAGGTGTGACCTGTGTGAGACCTATTGGAGAGGGTGTGGCTTATGTCTTTGCCCACCCCAGGAAGGAGTCATGACCTTTGTGACTTTACAGTCCCAGAGAAGATGATGTAGGGGCTTTGTGATTGTCTGTTTCACCAAAGGGGCGTGGCTACTCTTAATGTCAGTCAAAGTCTTCTCACAGCTTTTTTTCTACTGACTACAAGCTATATGTACAATACTTACTCACATCAAAACTGCTATTGTTGTTCTGAAGTATATATTTATTAGATCAGATTTGATTACACGGCATGTCGCATGTCGTATCATCTCCTAAAAAGCTGAACATGTGACTAACATTATCGTCCCTCCAGACTGAGCTTTTATTCAGTAAGCTTTGGGAATTCCGTGTGCAGTCAGGTTTCCCCCCGTTCAGGATGCAGTCTTGAGCGACCTGGGCTGGCCCTTCTATCTTTTTCTGACAGCATTATATGGAAATGATCCTATTAGCAATGTTTTAATGTGCTCCCCAGATCCTGTACACCGAATTTTAATTCAAACAGTGGCATAAATGTTTAATTTATTCAAATGTGCAACCACATTATCTTACACATTCACACACACACACACACACACACACACACACACACACACACACACACACACACACACACCAGTTACCACATCCTTGTTAGATATTCAAAGATATACAGAAAAGGAAGCGCAATACAGTTGATTGGTGGTTAAGCCTACTGGTTTCAGACTATTAATCAATTCTTTCATTCGGAGAAGAGCGAGATTATTACACGCTTTAAAATTCAGCATGCTTTATAAACTGATGAACTGTACAACCTTGATTTATTCCAGCGAAAGCCATTTTCGCGTGCTTGTCTTGTAGAATAAAATTTTCATCAGTAACGGTTTTTTGTTGCTCAGTATACCCAAGAAGTTAACTCGGTCAGTAAAATAATTCTCTAAAGTTGCATTTTTTGATCCATCAGATAATATAAATGGTCCAGAAGTTCAAAAGTCATACAAAAACATAAACAACTAAAACCCCTGATGTTAGTCAGCTTAGACCAAGCTGAACTTTTGTAGTGGTTACAGTCCTATATTCCTACAGTGGATTGTTCCGAAAGTTACAGCCCATTTGTCCAAAAGCCCTAACTCGAAGTCTAACCCAACTGAACTGAGTAAAGTACCCAAGTTATTTAAGCAAGGTGCCCATCTTATATGAGTAGGGCTGTCGGACCAATGGGCTGTCGGAACACAGAGCCGTCTCCTTTCTTAGTAAGTTTGTCAATTATGTACTTCTAAAACGTAATTATTCTTTCAAAAAACGATCTCCGACTATATAATTATAATTAACAATGGCAAAACCTGACATGAATATTCCCAGGACAAAACTTTTACACTGATTCTCACTAAACTCACTAATTTGCAGAATTGCTTAATCCTATTAGGGGGATGGGGAGGGTGGAGCCTATTACCTACTCTAGGCAAAGGGATGGGTGCACCCTGAACAGCTTGCTAGACCACTGCAAGGCCAACACACACACCCACTCACAGTCACACAGAGGGGAAAAATAAAGCAACCCATTAGCTTAATGTGCATGCTTTTGGACTGTAGGAGGAAAACAGAGTACCTGAAGGAAACCCACGAAAACACAGGGAGGAAATGCAAACTCCACACAGAAACATGTGAGCCCAGGACTCGAACGCAGGACCTTCTTGTTGTGAGATGGACGTGCAACCACTTCTCATATTTTTTGGGAAGACATTATGTTACATTTCTTGGACTTCAGCGTTTCCTCTGGGTAATCCGGTTTCCTCCTACAGTCCAAAGACAAGAACTAGTAGGCTAACTGTCTGTTTCAAATTACCCATAGTTGTGAGTGTGATTGTAAATGTTTGTGTGTGTTTCCCTGTGATGGTCTGGCGTGCTGTTCAGAGTGTACCCCACCTTCGCCGAGTGTCGGCTGAGATGGGCACCAGCCTCCCCGCGACCCTAGTAAGATTAAGCGACTCGGCAAATGAGTGAGTGAGGAATAAGTGGATTTTAGAATGACTGAATATTGCGAAATGTGAGTTTTTGGCCACCATGTTGATTCAAGCATCAATAAGACCAACAAGTCTTTAGTTTATTGTATATTCTACATGAGAATGATGTGATCTGATTTGTCTGTTATCTTGGAATAGACATTACCCACCTCTCAAACTCAGGATAGAGCTTGGATAAAAAAAACAGCAACATTATCCCGAGGGGATAATGTTTGGGTCAAATCATGCATTTCTTATGGTTCCATTTAGTATATACTAAAGTAAAACTTTGAATGAGTTCAAAAGATGCTGCTAGCCTCACGGCGCTCATACTTTGCTAGCAAAGCACTTGCTACCCATGCGACTTTCCTCTGTGATAAAAATCATCATGATTATTTTTAAACCAGCTTAACCCTACTTAGGGTCACTGGGAGGTTTGAGGTGGCCACTGCAGGGCCAACACACATACAATAATTTGTAGCTGCCAGTTAGCCGACTGTGCATGTTTTTGGACTGTGGGAGGAAACCGGAGTACCCGGAGGAAACCCATGCAAGCACTGGAAAGACATGCAAACTTCACACCAAAACGCCTGAGCACGGGAATCGAACCTGGGACCCTCTTGCTGTGAGGCGGATGCGCTAACTTGAGGTGCAAATCCATATTTAGTTACTTTTTATGTTGCTGTGCAATATATACTAGAACGTTTATTCGCCTGAGGGTCGGTGGATGTCGCTGAATTGAAAAGTCTCTTTAATGATTTAATTTGAAACACGTGCATGCTTTTATTAAACAGTGTTAACGAGTTTAAACTATTATGACAGCTCACACCTAATGTGAATTTAATTAGTACACTCCTCTATGTGTTATGTGTTCTTATCACATCACCCCTCAGATTATAATAACACCCTGTGTTACATTTTAATGAAGAGTTATTGTATGAAATTTAGTTTTTTAGATCCAGACTTCAGGATATCATGATAGTTTTTAAACAAATCTAAAAACACTTAGTTCTGATAATAACATTAACTGATAATAAAAACAGTAATAGATTGGGATCTGAAGGCAGGACAATTAGGATACGTAAACATCATTAACTATAATTCATTCATTCATTTTTGAGGCTGACGCCCACCTCAGCCGACTCTGAGCGAAGGTGGGGTACACCCTGAACAGCTCGCCATGCCATCGCAGGACCAACACATGAAACCATTCACACTCTCATCTAGGAGTGATTTGGACCAGTCAATCAGCCTACTGTGCATGTTTTTGGACAGTGAGAGGAAACCAGAGTACCTGGAGGAAACCCACACAAGCATGCAAATGTCCCACAGAAAGACCCGAGCCTGGGAATCGAAACCAGAACTCCAGCCTTGAAGTACTGGATGTAAAGCAGCTGTGCCATATATGAAAAAGTTATCCTCAGGGTGTTGGTTATCGCACAAATTTAACCTTTTAAGCTTTTCATACC
Organism: Neosilurus hyrtlii; assembly: GCA_028564935.1. Taxonomy (NCBI): domain Eukaryota; kingdom Metazoa; phylum Chordata; class Actinopteri; order Siluriformes; family Plotosidae; genus Neosilurus; species Neosilurus hyrtlii. The sequence goes on from JAOUQZ010000001.1 coordinate 25,444,499, forward strand.
AGGCCTGACCCTGCCTTTTAGGAGTGTGCTTAATTGTAAAAACATGGCATTGGTGGGTAACACCACCTAGAGGTGTAAGGAACTAGTATACAGGTGTTGTTTTTAAAGAAACATACAGTCCGCTACTTATAATGTGGAGCGCATGTGACCGATTGATAACCGCTAATTTCTGCTACTCATTTCTCCCCATCAACCTAATATATCAGGATGTTTATAATATAATCAGCGCATGATAGTACCACGCCATGCCCCATACCTCATGATACAAAGTGGACTTATTGATTTATTTGCCAAACCGCTTGATCCTACTGTAGTCGTCGGGAAACCTATCTCGGCAGTCTCCGACCCACTAAAACATGGAGAGAGCACGTAAATATCTCGCAGAAACCCATGGAGCCCGAGACTCGAACCCTGGACCCTGGATGTGCTAATCACTATGCTACCATGTCACCCTGTAGACCAACAATTTGTCTTTGTCAATTTTTCCTATACAGTAGTGTAATGGTTGGAGTAAATAGTCCATGTTGACAATGTAGGGCTAGCTAATTAGCTAATTAGCACAATATCCCTGGTTTTAGTCACAAAATAAATTGGCTTTTTCTGAAAGTCAGAAAGTAAACTGAAATGAAACTAAGAAAGATATAATTATTTCTTCTTTATTCAATTAGCTAGCTTTATTAATTAGTTTATTTTTAAAACATGAGCTGAATATCAGACAAGAATGGCTACCTCTAAGCACTCATTTTCTCTGTGGCACAGGTATATTTCCATTCGGTGGAGTTTTTATTACTTAAAAAGCATTTTCTCCAGCAAACTGTCACATTTATGTATGGTGCTATGAGCAGGGATCAGCAGGATGCTCAGCTAGGCTCTCATACACTTCCTTCCTGGCTGTCTCAACCAAGCTTGCGACAATAAATCAGTTCCCTTAACAGCCTGGCTGCTCCATTAGCGTTGCTGCCTTGCCTCGCCTCACGTAGCAGCAGTAATATTAGCACTGTGCTAATTGAAGCACCTCCTACACCATTGACTTGCATAGAAGTGTGTGTGTGTGTGTGTGTGTGTGTGTGTGTGTGTGTGTGTGTGTGTGTGTGTGTGTGTGTGTGTGGACACACTTTGTGGCTGAAACACAACTGAAGCACCCTGTCACAGAGTGCAAAGGTACTGGTTAGCATGGCAGCTAGCATTCAGTAGCACTAGTGGTGATTAGCATAGCAAAAGCACACATCTGACAGGAATTTTAGTTTTTTCAGTTTTTTTTTATGTGTTGTTTTTGATTCTTTTTTTTATTTTTAATTAAACAGTGTATTAAACATGATTCTTATTTCTTGTGCAGGGTTTTTCTTTGAAAGTCAAAAGTTGGATTAGCATAACAGTAACTAAAATGAACGTAGCAGACAAGCTAAAATTGCCAGCGCCGTCATTTCCCTCTCCTTTCCCATGAATTTTCATTTTTCCCCCCACTGTTAGGACAGTGTTTGTGTCTAGATTTGTGTGAAGTCCTGGCTGTATTTAATCTTTGCATGTTTGTGTGTATGAGATATTTGCTTAGCTTAGCGTGTCAGCTGTGCTTTGTGTGCCGTTTATGCAGCGACAGCTTGTATTTGTATGTGATAATAGGCTATGCACTTACAAACGCAGACACACGCGTGCAGAGGCTCGCCAGTCTTCATACCCACAAACATAAGTCATGAGTTTAGGATGCACACGCTCACATGATCATACAGGGACCAAAAGGCAATTTTCACTGCCACCACAGTGAGACCCACTTCATTAGAATTGGAGTAGCGAGTGAGCCGATCCTTCAGCACTGCACAAGCGAGAGAGGGAAAAGGAGGAGGGAGAAGGGATGGAAGAATCCAGTTTCCTCCTTCTTTTCATCCTTTCTTTATGATAGAATAAAAAAAAAATGGAGAATAGTGTTATATTGTTATTAGGTTATCTGTGTGGTGTCCGGATACTAGCAGCTCCAGCGGTTCCGTAGGTGTTAGGAAACTAGTGTATGTTTGGTGCAGTGTAACCGAGAAACACTGGCGCTTCCCTTTTTTTTTTTAATAAATTCATAATACTTGTTTGCTGGGTTGCTGCTGTGTTATTTTATTTTTTTTTACATTTTTTTTTTTTTTTTGGCAGTGTGAACAAGGCTGTTTAATGAACTCTTACGGGGATTGGAGCGCTCTCTGTGGGGCTTGTGTGTACCGCTACAGTCACTGATCTTCATGTAGATGAGTGTGAGGGGAAACAGTGTATTACTGCTTGTGGGGGTGGATGAATAGGTAGTCAAGGAACCGGGGACAAAAAAAAAAAAATACGTATCATATCGACGTGTAGGTTAATGTCTCAGTTCATCTATAAGTATTTCTTCCTGGGTTTTGGAAGGAAGGAGAGGATTAAAAGAGAAAGGAGGGAAGAAAAGAGAAAAATATTGTGAAAGAAAGAAAGAAAGAGGAACAAATTGCAGAAGAAATGAGGGAAGGAGCGAAGAAAGAAAAGAAAGTAAAAACGAAGATAGAGAAGGAAGTAAGGAAAAAGGATTGAGAAAGAAAGGAGGGAACTAAATAGAAAAAAAGAAAGAAAGAAAAGAGAAAGAAAGAAAAAAAGAAAGAAAAGAGAAAAGGGGGCCATATTAAGGAAGGATTAAGGAAACGAAGTAAGCAAGGATGTAAAGAAAGAAATTAGAGAAGGAAGCAAGGAAAACAGGATTGAGAAAAAGGGAGGGAAGAAAAGAAAAAAGGAATAAAGTAAGAAAAGGAAGAAAGCAACGAAGGAAGTAATGAATTAAAGAAAAAAAGAAAGGATTAAGGAAGGAAAAAAGAAAATAGACCACAGAGGTCCAGATGCTCCCGCCAAAAGGACCATATCATAATATTTCAATATAAAACAAGCATACCAAGTTTGAAAGCCTCATCTTCAGCGCGCGGCAAGTAAATGTCCAGAAACCTAATATACAATTTTGCCTCTGTGACCTTGAAAAGTATGTCAAGGTCACTCACACACAAACTCATCCTAGCACTCATAGTAGTGAGCCAGCATACCAAGCTGGAAAAACCCATCTTCAGTGTGTGGCAAGTAAATGATGGGCAGGAGCTAAAAAGAAAGAAAAAAGAAGAGATAGAGAAAGAAAGAAAGCAATAAAGGAAGAAAAGAAAGAAGGAAAGAAAGAGTGGAGAGAGGAAGTCCGCAAGTGGGAAAAGGGATAGAAAGGGGTTCCATCCATTTGTACAGATTGTTAGTGCAATATCCTTGAAAGGAAATGACATTGGATCACCAAATTTGGTGTATGGGTCCCTCTCAGTGGCGAAAAGGATGTGATTGGATATGGGTCATCTTGACCCTTTTTCAAGGTCACGAGGTCACATTCTATATGTTGGACTTGTAAAATGGGTATGCTGGTGGGCGTGTCTGAACTCCTGTGGTTTATTTTTTGTAATTAGCTGTAAACATGACATCCGTGTGGTGTGTAGTGTAGGATCTTCATCAAAGTTTCTGGAGAATGGCTGGTAGCTGATCCCAGCGAACACCAGCATGTAACCACCCAATTACGCCCAAACTCCACTGTATATACAGCAGGTGAGGAAAAAAGCTGAAAGTTTGAGATTTCTTGCACAACTTTTCCACAGTGACAGTCACTTCCATGTCTGACAGCACATTAGAAAAGGTTCGGTATAGAAGCTGCCCACGTGGAGGGTTCAGACAGAGGTTCAGACGGAGAACATGCTCAGGACCTCACGCCGTTTCGAAACTTTCACATTTCTACACTTTACACCATGGAATGTTCTACCACTACTACTAATGTACCTCATTTAACGCACCTGCTCATGGAATTTCTCTTTCTTTCTCTCTCTCTCTCTCTCTCTCTCTCGCTCTCTCTCTCTCTCTCTCTCTCTGTTCAGTTCAGTAAGCAGTATTGACAAAGCCTTTCACAAAATATTTGTGAACACATTATCAGTGTCATTACCATCATCATCATCATCATCATCATCAGCTCTTTCTCTCTCTCTCTCTCTCTCTCTCTCTCTCCCCCTCTTCCTGTCCCTCTCTGTTTATCTCTCTTCTTTGTGCTCCTATTCTCTCTCCTTCCTTCTCTTTCTGTTGCTTTTTTGATTGCCCCCCTCCCTCCCTTCTCTCTCTCTCCCTTTTTCTGTCTCTCTGTCTGTCTCTCTCTTTTTTGTGCTCCTTCTCTCTCTCCTTCCTGCTCTTTTGATCTCTCTCTCTCTCTCTTTCTCTTTCTCTCTCTCTCTGTTGTTGGATTACAGGGCATTTACCTGTGCAGTGAAGTGAGGAGAATTAAATATTACTTACCGTCGTGTACAAATTGGACGAGAGAAAAATAACCCTCTTTAAAGTCGGTTATTAAATTTCATCAGAGAGATAAGCTTCTGTCTTCCTTTTCTTTTTTTTTTAATCTCCTCTAATTATACCCTGTTTACATTAACTAACATCTTCATTATTCCTTCATGGATTATTCTTAAAAATGTGGATTTATGACTGTGTGTAAAAATGCCTTGCGCTGCTTGAACACATTCTGTATGTACCAGAGAGCATAGAAAGGCTTTATCTAGCGTATCAAGATGCTTGGCTTGTTTGTGGGGTGTATTTAGGCTGCTTGTTTTTATTGAAATTGTTTTTAAAAAATGTTAATGGCACCTTTGTATCAGGTTCCTAAGTCAAATGGGGATTTAATCCCTGTACAGACTCAGAAATGCTTCTAAAACCCTGCGGAGGGGGTGACACAGACTGGACATCTGCTATGGTGCTGAAATCAGCCCGAGATAATCCCATTAAAATGGCAGTTCATTAAAATGGGAAAACACTGTGTGGGAGATCGTGTTTCTCTTCGAGTCTGCTGGAGGAATATAGCATTTCTACTGCAGGGATGAACCAATGAAAAGACTCTGATTTATGCTAGAGATTCTGTATGCGTTGGGTCCAGAACTTTTGATTGTACTGTTTAGTACTGGACCCGATGCACTGGTATATGACTGGTGTTTCCCTTCATCTGTGTTTAAAGGTGATGAGAGGTTTGAATTTGTCTAGAAGACCATTTCAAAGGAACAGTCAGGAAAAAACTGCTAGTGAGGTGAAAAATCTGGCATATCAGGAAAGTTGATGTGATAAAGGATGGATACCCCCCCCCCCCCCCCAATAAACAACATAATGTTGTTTGTTGCACTGCTTTCCTTTATATTACATCATATTGTTTTATTACTACTGTAGAGAATACTCACATGATACCAGGGTATAAAGCAGTAAGCAGCTCATGGGTGTGCAGTTTTAGGAAAGTATTCAGTGACTGACCGGGTGGTAGGGTGGTGTAGTGGTTAGCATGCCCACCTCACAACAAAAAGGTTTGATTCCTGGGCTTGGGTGTTTGTGTATGGAGTTTGCATATTCTTCCTGTACTTGTGTGAGTTTCCTCCATGTACTCTGGTTTCCTCCTACAGTCTAAAGACGCACACATTGGGATAATTCAGCTGTTCAAAATCGCCCCTTGGTGTGAGTGGGAGTGTGAATGGTGGTGGTGGTGGTGTGTGTGTGTGTGTGTGTGTGCGTGTGTGTGTTGGTCCTGCGATGGTCTGGCGAGCTGTTCAGGGTGTACTCTACCTTCACTCAGTGTTGGCTGAGCCTCCCTGTGACCCTAGTTTGAGAAAGTGGTTCAGCAAATAAATGAGTGAGATAATGAGGAAGCAATCAAGCTGCAGGAATCGTCACAGTCAGTGATCCATGTGTCAAGCTTGGCGCCAGTGCATGGAGGTTATGCATGAAAAAGGTTTGTCTGTCTTTTTCTTTTTAAAATGTTTATTTTTCAGACACCTGGTGTTCCTTTAATGTGCCGCTGTTTCTTAAGCGTGGGTGTGAATGCCGTATAGCCCTGAGACGAAAGAAAAAAAAAGAGAACATCACAGATGCTCTAGGAATCAAGGAATCTTTCACAACATCTAGGAATCTACTTTTGATTTAGGAAGACCAACTCTGGTCAAGTGTGCTGACTGCTAAAGACTTTTGACTTTTGACCCCTCCTGCATGATATATCAAGCTACAGTTGTACATCACAGTACATTTAGAATCGCAAAAGCTGCTTATGTCAGGAAAATATCACCTTCTACTTTCTGCCAGTGTACAAATGCTGTGCAGAAAAACAGTTGTGATACCGTAATAATGTATCAATCTCAACAACATCCTTAAATAAAAACCCTAAAAATAAATAAATAAATAAAATAAAAACAAGCAGAACACAGCTATTTAAAGTAATTTCTGATTCATAAGCTTGAATTTTCATCGTGCAATTCATAGTGTTTGGGGAAAACACACTGAAGTCTACATGGCTTTATTTGATTCTGCATTGAGTTCATCATTCCTTCTTTATTTTACTGTAACCACTCATTCACCACCAACAATATGGTACATCAGGCACTCTTTATTTAATTTTTTTTAAGGAGTCTGCTAATTCCTCCATGTTAAAAGAATATCCAGTTAAAGAATATATAAGTGGTCGATGAATTTCCATAAATCATAAACGGTGCGTGCGTATTCCCGGGTGGCGCATCCAGACGGCATCATTTGCATACATATTGTTCCCAAACATTATGATTTCTTCTCCAAACCTGTTCTCTCCCTCTATCTCTGCCAGAGTGAACAGGGTTCTCTGAGCTGTGTAGTTTTTTTTTTTAAAAAAGAGGATGGCTACAGAAATTTTGGTGAGAAAAACACGCCTATTGAAGTGCATGCAGTGGCATGGTGTGGTGTAAGTCATGTATTAGCATGATTGTGATATCGGTAGGGCAACTATTCTGACAGTTGAATAAAAGAGGCATTTTTTGATTAGTTTATAGATAAGGAGTTGTGCATAGACACTAGGTAATTAATGCCTTCATTATTTGGTGCTGTGGGGGCGCCGACTAGTCAGAGCAGTACAAAAAACCAGATGGTACAAAAGCAGGTAAATGTTTACATTTTCCCCTGAGATTGTGTGGGTTTCCTCTGGGTACTCCGGTTTCTTCCCACAGTCCAAAGACGTGCTCATAAGGCTAATTGGCTGTTAAAAATTGACCCTCGGTGTGAATGGGTGTGTGTGCATTGGACCTGCGATGGTCTGGCAAGCTATTCAGGGCGTATCCTGCCTACGCCCAGGGTCGGCTGAGATAGGCACAGCCGTGATCCTAGTAGGATTAAGCGTTCCATTCAGTAAGTGAATGACTGAGAAAGTACACAGCGCCCTCTGCTGGGCCTGCTTTGATATGACACTTGTCCAATTTCACAATGTTAAAAAATCCTTTAAAAAATTCCAGAATCTAGAATTTGATCTGGATCCGGTCCAAAATCGAATGAAGTCTTCATTGTCCAAAGTGCCATATCTGGTAGACATTTCATGGAAATCCACACCAAACATTCTTGGCAGAGTTTAAAAAAAAATGCCTCCTTTGACATGGTTGAAGTAGCAGCATGCCCAACCACACATCTTGATAAGATATTTTTTAACACCCCACCCAATATAATTACACCTGCCTGTGCCGAAGGTCATAAAAATATTTTTGTCAATGTTGCAAATTCTTTTATTTTATTCAAGATGAACACCAAGATTAAGCTTTTTAACTTTTTTTCTTCTGAGCAACATCCAGTTTTCCTCTCAGTTTACCCTAATGCAGCGACAGAAGATCTAAACGTTGATGAGTGAATTCATAGCTGGCTGCTTTTTCCTCGCCTGCTTGCTGTGAGTGGGTGGCTTGGTACAATCTTCTTAAGCCGGAGTATTATCAGTTTACTTTTTTTCTGTGAAGAGAAAAGAGAGAGCGAGAGAGAGAGGATGAGGAATCGATGTGAATGTAGTGGACGAGAAGGTGCAACTATGAAATGTGTCAGACGGCCACACCAATCAGATCGCCATGACAGCAAGTACGTGCTGTATTTATACGTAAACTGTTAGTAATTAGACCCGGGTGAAACGAAGAGGTCGCATTCACGTTGCGTGCCGGGCCATGAGATCCAGTAATGACTGATTTGCTTTAATAGCGTGAAGGACGCCAGTGCACCAAGTCCCTTGTGGCCTTATTACAGTGATCGGGGTCATTTTTAAACCACCGCTTGCTGATATTGATTCGGTGGTGTCTATAAATAGCAAGTCGGGGTCGATGCTATTTCAGTTCGAAACACAGCACGCACTTCCACATGCACATGTACCGCTTCTTGAATCATATGTTTACTCAGTGGGCTGATGGAGCTCAATGCAGCAACTCTCAGATCATCCGTTTACTCAATGAACTTATGAAAGTAAGCATCGCAAAGCTTTTTTTTCCCCCTTCTCTCATTCTCTCTCGCGTATTTACTCCAAAACTGTACATATCACTGTAATATCAGAGCTGGGGTTACACCGGAACTGGGTTGGCCTCAGTTGCAAGGTCTTTTTGGTAGACAAACCTTGACTGATGATGTTATAACTCATTCTTGTGTGTATATTCTCTCTCTCTCTCTCTCTCTCTCTCTCACACACACACACACACACACACACACTCACTCAGTGACATAGATATACTCCCACCTGTATATACACTTCAGGGTCGTTTCTCAAGCTTAAGATTTATGACCAGTAACACTCTATGCTATGAGCTGTCTGGCTTTCGAGTCTGTACTGCCACAGAAAGACACAATTAGAAAAAGACTTCCATCCCATGTGGGTTGAAGAATCTTTTATTTATTTTTACTGGAAAATAATGGTCTCACATAGATACCATAAAGATCTCCCATAAAGATTTCCCTTATAACCAAGGCTATATCCAAATAATCATACTTTAATAGCCGCCAGAATTTACCCAGATGTCCTACTAAATTCATAACATCAAAATTCGTACCATACTGTGCTATCCCATAATTCAGCCAGAGCCTCTGAATAGCCAAAGAAACCCTAAATGTAAAAAATACAAAATAATAGGAAACAAGTACATCCATTAGATTACTATTCCCTGCCAGCTAGTGGCAAAAAGTTAAATATTAATCAGTAAATGCACAGTGAAATCAATTTTGACAAAATGACCTCAATTTGACCTCAATAAAGTAAATCAAGGGCATGGTTCTCTGAACTCAGGAGAGAGGGTATTGAGATGGAGTTATGTTTCGAAAATGGAGGTGTTATGTCAATTTTGTGACCAATAATCGCATGAAAAAGGTCAGTTTTGATCAATTTTGACCAACTAATCTCATTTTGACCTTGAAAAAACAGCTCAAGGTCACAACTCATAGAACTGATGTGTTAGGGAGGTGGGGTCAACTTATGTTTTTATAGTTTTATGATAAATGAATGATCCGACATCGCGCAGTGAAGGTATGTGATGGACAGACAGACGGACAAGCAGCATTACCTTATTAAAAAGATGGCGGAAGTCAGACGTAACATTTTGTATGGTTATGTAATCACACCAAGGTAACATGTGGATCATCTTTATGTATGAGAAGCCTAATTTAACTCATTTTTGAGATCCAGTCTCCTTTCAGCGGTTTTGTATCAAGTCTTTGTCTCTGTGGGTGGCACAGTGGCATTGTGCTTAGCATGTCTTCCTCACAGCAAAACACAACACAGTTTGCATGTTCTCCTGTTCTTCTGTTCCTGTGTGGGTTTCCTCTGGGTGCTCTGGTTTCGTCCCACAGTCCAAAACCATGCACCTGATCTCAGGTGTGCCTGTGAAAGTCTGGAGAGGGATGGGCGGTGCCAGACGTCTTAGCTCTTGACACATTACGTATGGGACGACCCAATGACCCCCTTCAGTGGTTACAGGATAAGTACTAGTACTCACTTCCTCTCACTCACTTATTTTCCAAAACATTTAATCCTATTCAGGTTGCGGGAAGAATGGAGTCTATCTCAGCCGGTACTGGGCGAAGGTGAGGTACGCCCTGAACAGCTTGACAGACCATGACAAGGCGAACCCTCACAACCCTTTACACTCACATTCATACCTAGGGAAATTTACGGGAGTACCTGGAGGAAAGACGGAAACACGGGGAGAACATGCTAACTCCACGCCGAACCTAAAACCTGAACCCAGAACCTTCTTGCTGTGAGGTGGACATGCTAACCACGGCACCACCATTCCACCATAAGTGATAATAGTAATCCCCAAACCAAAACCCCAAAGATTATAATAAATATTCAATTTTTTACGTTGCAGGACTTATCATAAGTGTCAAGCATAAGATTTGACACACCATCTTTGCTACATCAGACAGAAGTGTTATAACACAGTCTAGACTAACATGTGCAAGATGTTCACGGTGTCCTTGCCTGACCTGTAAGACTGACGGATGGTGTTATGATTACTGTGTAATACAGTATGTGAGTAATTCTTTGAGTAATAGCTCTTTCTAGACATTTAGTTATGGCTCTCGACATAATGTTTTCTTTGCACAACTTATATACAGAAAGTTTCAGTTTCAGTATTTGGGTGTACAGGTGAACCTCGAATAATTAGAATATCGTTCATAGACTCATTACATGCAAAGTGAAAGTGAAGTTTCAAGGATTTATTTGTTATAATTTTGATGATTATGGATTACAGCTTATGAAACCAGAAATCCAAAATCTCAGAAAATTAGAATATTACATGAAATCAATAAAAAAAGGATTTTATATACCGAAGTGTCAGCCCTCTGAAAAGTATAATCATGCATATAATCATGTATAATCATGTACTTAGTACTTGGTTAAGGCCCCTTTTGCATGAGTTACTGCCTCAATGCGGTGCGGCGTGGATGCTATCAGCCTGTGGCACTGCTGAGATGTTATAGAAACCAGGATGCTTCAGTACCGGCCTTCAGCTCTTCTGCATTGTTCTGTCTCTGGTTTCTCAGGTTCGGTCTCAGGTTTCTCTTGGAAATGCCCTATAGATTCTCTATGGCGTTCAGGTGAGGCAAGTTTGCTGGCCAATCCAGCACAGTAATCCCACAGTCACAGAACCAGGTTTTGGTACTTTTAGCAGGTGCCAAGTCCTGCTGGAAAGTGAAGTCAGCATCTCCATAAAGTTTGTCTGCTGAAGGAAGCATGAAGTGCTCTAAAATGTCCTGGTAGGTGGCTGTGTTGACTCTGGACTTAATAAAGCACAATGGACTGACACCAACAGATGACATTTCTCCTCGAATCAACACAGACTGTGGAAACTTCACACTGGACTTCATTTGTCTTGGACTGTGTGCCTCTCCATTCTTCCTCCAGACTCTGGGACCTTGGTTTCCAAATGAGATGCAAAATTTGCTCTCATCAGAA
>JAOUQZ010000001.1:25460849-25470064 GCA_028564935.1 Neosilurus hyrtlii
TACCCGTAGAAAGCCCATACAAGGACAGAGAGAGCATGCAAACTTCACACGGAAACACCTGAGCCTGGGACTCGATCGCGGGACCTTCTTGGTGTGAGGCAGACCTGCATCCAATGACACGAATGTAACCTTGTTACCTGTAAAACAGGCTGATGAAGAGCCATGTAAAGCCAAGCAGAACTAAATTCCGTCAGTGCACATTCATTCAGTCATTCATTTTCTGAACCGCTTAATCCTAATTAGGGTCACGGGAAGGCTGGTGCCTATCTCAGCCGACTCTGGGCGAAGGCGGGGTACCCCCTGGACAGCTCGCTAGGCCATCGCAGGGCCTGTCAGTGCACATCTGTGATTTAATGTTAAAGTAGTTTCCTATCATGGTACAGTATAAACTACGACTTCCCAGACCCTTAACTACTATATAGAGTACATTGGTCTCTGCACTGTATCAGTACCATACACAATTGCTGCTCAGAGATGAACAGTGTGTAATATGTCAAGTGCAATCGGATTTTGCTTTGGGGTAACCTTGAGGTCTTCACTTGTTTCCCAGAACTTGTTTCTAATCCAGTCCAGCTCAACCCTCGAGCTCCTCTACAGTTCCACAGTGCTTTATCATCCTTCTGGAAACTTGAAACAGTTTAGGAGCTGCTGGCTTCATACCTTTAATAATGAAATCATGTTTAGTTTAAGAAAACTAAGACACGTCCCTTGTTTCGTTTTCCTCTCGGTCTGTTTCTGTCTTTTTGTGTAATTGAGTAATTGTAGACGGCACTAAGCTCCACAGATTGAAAGAAGGAATTAAAGATGCCTGAATTCACTTAGCTCATAAACCACTTGAGTCTGCAGCAAGTCCATTTCTGGGCTTGTTTGAAGGCAGGTCTGCTAATCTCAGGTTTGCTTGCACTTAGAAGGATTCCTTTTGGTATGTGGATCTATTGTGGAATCCGACGTGTATGTGTTTTGTGCAGGATAAGGTGAGTTTTTATCACAGCTATCATAAAAGTCTGGTTTTATGCCATGTAGGACTACTAGTTAAAGCACCGGGTTGCTGATCAGAAGGTCAAAGATTGGAGTCCAAAGGTTGGCCTTTCCTGGCCTTAAAAGTTATTAACCCTGCCTGCTCAATCTTATCAACATTGACTCCACATTAAGGTAGGAAAAAGACGTAGATAACCAACCAACCAATCAGTCCCATGAACATGTGGTTTTATTCAGGGTGGGCAAACATACAGAACATACTTTGGTGCCACAACTTGCAACCAGGACTGACTTTGCTGAACGGTTCTTTCAGTAAGATAGGGGCTTCTCCTTATTTTGTTTTGACAGTATGGAGTTACCCTGGGCCCCCAGAACAGCTAACTGGGTAATCAAAGGCCAGCCATATCTCTCACTGTCTATGGAGAAAGGCATGTAAAAGAACCATTGCTTATTTTTGTTAGCGTCAGTGTGTTTCTGCCCTGCGATGGCCTGGCAAGCTGTCCAGGGTGTACTCTGCCCTCGCCCGGAGTCGGCTGAGATGGGCGCCAGCCTCCCCGCGACCCTAATTAAGATTAAGCAGTTCAGAAAATGAATCAGTTGTTCAGGCAAACTGGCAGCACTGACTGGCCATAATTTTCATCCAACCTGACACCTATAGACTCTTTTTTGTTTTGGGCGCATCTTGTAGAAAAAGACTTTTGAGCGGAAGCCCCTACCCAGTGGAAGAATTAAAGGAGTCCATCTTGCAAGCAGTTAGCACATTCACCTCACAACAAGAAGGTCCTGGGTTTTGCACCATGCTGTATATCATTAAGGTCGATGTCCCTTTCCGTGCTTTGCAAAACTTGAATCAGCAACTCGGTATGCAGATCCCCTTCATACCAGTTGTGCACTTTGCAGTTTGGTGAATCCCCAGAGCACTGTACCATGATGACTAAGGATCTCAGATCCACGTTTGGGCTCAAAAGCCAACTTTCACACTTAACCAAACTCTCATGACAAATGGCCTAGGTTCCAGAAATAAATGCAACTGTGAAAGTGAAAAAAGCCCCCTCACAAATCCTAAGATATTCTGTCAATTCATGAATTCTTACCAGATTGGAAATTTGATATATACCCCTTTAGAAACAGAGGGTCATGCAGCAATTCATTCATTATCTCCATGTATTATAGGCTCTCTTCTCGCACTCTCATTCTCATTTTTGCACTCTCTACCTGTTGTTCTTGCCCTCTTCTTTTCTTCCAGACACACTTGACATTTATAAAGGTTGAACGACAAAGCAGCTTCATGCCCTGATAAGGGCGAGGTTACCCCAGTCAGAATGCAGAAAGCCATACAAGGAGACTGAAAATGCATCAAATGTTCTGTCCAGAAGAGCAAAAGATCTCCAGCATTTTCTCCATGAAGCGTGCAAAGGGATGTCCTATGTTTTCTGCAGCAAGAAAGAATTTTTCATTCTGTTGAAAAATGTCTAGCATTCTCTCGAGCAGGAGAGCAATGCGATGTGCAACAATCTGTTGAGTAGAACAACAGAAGATGTCTTACATTCTGTCCAGGAGGAGGATCTATCTTATATTTTTACAAAATTCCCCTAAGAAGGACAAAGAGGGCTCTTACGTTCTCTCCAGCAAGTGGACAAAGAGATACCCAGCACTAGCTCCAATACAGAACAATGGACAAGGTCCAAACAGTGAGGAAGAGCTGACAAGGACTTTGTCCAGTATGTGGAAGAAGAGATGTCTACAGTTTTCTTTATGGAGAGAGAAAGTAGAAACCCAGGAAATTAAGTATTCTGCAGCAGGAGGGAGACGTCTAGACCTTTTTCCTCCAAAAGGGAAAATACCTGTCCAGAACTTTCTTGAAAATTGGCAAAAGTTGGTAGAGGCATCTGACATTTTCTCCAAATGGAGGGCATTGATGTCCAGAAAAGAGCTCTAGCATTTTTTTCAGTAGACGAAGAAAAAGATCTCTTGTGGTTTTTCCAGCAGAAGGATAAGAAACATCCAATGGTATTTTTTTCTTCATTAGGACAACAAAGACACTTCTGGTTGGTTCTCCAGGTGGACAGGAAGTACTTCATAAAGTCGTAAAGCGACGTAAAGATAAAGGTTGTGTCAGAGCATGGTGGGTAGTGAGCTCTGGTGGTCATTTAGCTGTTAATTATCAAAAAAGTGTAATAAATTGTTGGGGCGGCACGTTGGCATAGTGTTTATCATGTCCGCCACACAGCAAGAAGGCCCGAGCTTGGGGCATTTCTGTGTGGAGTTTGCATGTTCTACCCGTGCTTCCATGGGTTTTCTCCGGGTGCTCCTGTTTCCAAAGCTGTTCCAAGTTGCCCCTAGGTGTGAGAGAGATTGTGAATGGTTGTATGTGTGTTGGCCTGGCAATGGTCTGGCGAGCTGTACCCCACCCTTGCATAGAGTCAGCTAAGATGGGCTCCAGCCCCCCTGCAACCTTAATTAGCAGTTAGAAAAGCAGAATTTTTACTTACTCACTTGTTTGCCGAACCACACTTAATCCTATTAGGATCGAGGGGAGGATGGAGCCTATCTCAGCCAACATTTGGCGAAGGCAGGGTACACCCTGAACAGCTTGCCAGACCATTGCAGGGCCAACACACACACACAACTAATCGTACTTTCACTCACACCTAGGAGCAATTTGGAACAGCCAGTTTGTCTAATATGAATGTCTGTGGAATGTAAGAGGAAACTGGAGTTCCCGGAGGAAACCAACCGAGCCCTGGACTCAAGCCCAGGACAATTTTGCTGTGAGGCGGATGTGCTAACCACTACACTGCACGTGTATTCTTCGCTCCTGAGATCAAAAAGTCAAAAACTCAAAAAAAAAAAAAAACCCAAAAAAAAAACATTCAACTCAGCTTGAGTTTGTGAGACACATGTTGTCCTCATTAGCAAATATTTCCTTTGTTCTACGTAGAAAAGATTTAGTTAGCGCGCTATTCATGCCGACTTATATAAACGGTTATATTTCAGATAAAACCACAAAGGAAAATAAGGCTCCGAGTCATCAAGTAATGAAAACAAAAACAATCGAGACTTGCTCGGTGCAAAAACTCTTGCATACGAATTATCTGAATATATAATTTCAAACAGATGGTGTGGATATTACATCATCTGTAATTTAAAAAAAAAAAGTGTTAATACAAACCAGTGATGATTGTTTTGATAGAGAATGCACTTTTTGGGTTAATTTTGTTAACAAGGCTAGGGGAAAATCTGCTGACATGCACCCTGAAGACAGGAACACCTGGCAGTGGAATGAAGCTGCAGCTTCAGAAAATCTTACAGATAAAAAAATAACAATAATAATAATAAACAACACCGCCATGTCTGTCTTGGTTTGGAGGTTTTGGCATCCCTGTGTTTTCGTCTCGCTCTGCCATGCTTTAATAACGTGCAGCAGACACGGGGTGTTAAGATGATGAATTTCAGTCTGACTTCCAGGATTATCTTCCAATAAGGAAGTGAGTGCTGAGCCAATATTAGCCTGCGCCAAGCATTGTTTTACCCAGGAGCGGGTTGCCAGGGAAACGTTATATAATCAGATGGTAGATGATGCCCCCAGCTGACGGGGTGATGGAGATGAGGATGGAGATGCTGCATTCTTCTTGTTATGTTCTCTCTTCCGTGGCAGTGTGAAGAGCTCTGAGCCGTTTGAAACAAGCTACGGTGTAATGTCGCATTTATCATAGCGGTACTCCTGTTCGAAGTAGAATATATTCAACATGTATTATTTTTGTCAGCTCGATTTATACATATTTACCTTATATTATTTTTCTGTTGGATGTAAGTTATGAATTTTCCATTTTCCATTTTAATAGCATTTGATCAGTGTGTGTTGTGCAGTGACACCTAATGCACCTAATAATGTCACTGTATACCATAAAGTGTGTTATTCAGTGACACTTACACACACAAACACACACACACACACACACACACACACACAATGTCTGCAGTGTCTGCAGTGTCTGATTGGTCATTCCTGGGATAATAAAACAATTATTCCGAGGAGTTCCTAATTAAATCAGAATGATGGACGCTGATAGTTTGTCACGGTAACTCAGAGCAGCCAAGTTCCCATTTTAAAATATAGAAATAAACCACAAAAATACTCATTTTGGTTTGTTTTTCTTGTGTTTACATGTCATATATACTAAAACTTTAAATAAGTTTAAAAACACACCATAACAGACTACCATAATGTTAAAAGCATACATAATATTTATTAATTCCTTCATTTATTCATTTGCTGAACCACCTTTTTTATTTATTTATTTATTCATTCATTCATTTATTATTTTTAATATACTGTATTAATCCCACAAGGGTAATTATTGCCTCTGCATTTAACCCATCCAAAGTGAACACACACACACACACACACACACACACACACACACGTAAACAGTGAGCACACACACTTGTAGCAGTTGACTACCACACAGTGGGGCACCTGGAGAGCAGTTGGGGGTGAGGTGCCTTGCTTAAGGGCACTTCAGCCATAAATATGGAGAAAAGGAAGCTGAAGCTCACTCTCCTCGCCGCCACACATTTTTCCCATTGGCTCGGAAACTGAACCAGCGAGCCTTATGTGCCAAATGCACTTCTCTAACTATCAGGCCAAGGCTACCCCCAATTTATCCTACTAGGGTACCGGGGAAGCTGTAGCCTATCTTAGCCGACTCGGGGCAAAGGAGGGCTACACCCCTGAACAGCTCAGCAATCCAAGACACACACAACCATTTACACTGATCCTCACACCTAGGGGCCATTTGGAACAATCAGTTAACTTACTGTGTGTGTTATTGGACTGTGGGAGGAAACCGGAATACATGGAGGAAACCCCTGCAAGGACAGTAAGAACATGGAAACTCCACATTTAAATGTCCTCGCTAACCCAGGACTCTAATTCAGGACCTTCTTGCTGTGAGGCAGACATGCTTACCACCACAACACCGTGCCACCTCATACATAATGTGCACAAGGGGCAAACAGACTCCGTCATTCCTGTGTAGCATATACTAATACTTTATTAACACTGACGATAGACATGCCAACAAAATGAAAATTACTGTTTTTTCTTACTGTTTTCTAACTCTTCTTACTGTTATTTGTTAACAAGAAATCATTTAACATGGATACCAAAGATCAAATTTAATTTTTTTTATTTATCTTTTGATAAAAAGACGAACAGCAGGTGCTTAGCCCTGCTAGCCTTTATAGACCAGCTCCTGCTCCTTTGTGTTCCATTGTCCATAAATGTTCTTTTTTCATGCTTATGTCTGTTTCAGGTGCCAGTCTTGGAGGTCTGCTGGATCTGGAGACTCTCTACGAAGGAATAGAGCGGAGTGTGAACCAGAGCCGAAGATCTCGCCGTCAGTCTCCCGAGCGAGCCTACAACATCGAGGTGCTGCTTGGAGTAGATGATTCGGTGGTGCAATTTCATGGAGCACAACACGTCGAGAAGTACCTGCTTACACTCATGAACATTGTGAGTGCTTGAACCTGGATTAATAAGTCTGACTGAGAGTCAGATTTGTTCTGAAAGCTCAAGGCAACAAAGCTTTGCACTAATAAAATGATAAGTAGTAAGGTGCTAAAAAAGACCATCATTCAACTCTGGTCAGCAGTTAATCCTCACTAGATGTCTACTCCACTAATGGGTCTGGCAACTGCAAAATATATGGTATTATGGGAAAAAGTAGTGAGGTGGTAAAGAAAGCAGTTGAAGTGCCAAATTTACTAAGCAGTGAAATTAGCATAAGGGTTCTAAAAAAGACCAATGTGAGTGGACAGTTTCTAACAATGCACTGACTAATTTTCACACATTTTAAGAATGGCCAACACAAACAAAAGCCGCACAATCAAGAACACTTGGAAAGCGCAAACCTCACCTAGGCCTAGCAATCTTCCCTTATGAACCAAAATCAAACAAAAATCCTTTAAAAATTCCCGAAACCAAAATTTGCTCCAGAACATCTCCATAATCTAATTGAATCTTCCTTGTCCACACATAACTTTTTTGCATTAAATAATGGAGTTGTTAGCATAAAGGTGACTAGTAAATGTTGTTACATGATTGCACAATATCCCATACTCTAATGGGCAGACCATTTATCGATACTTTAGTGTATCACATGACCTACACAGTCTGTTACATCATCGCCTACTGACTCACCCAAACTCTCTGTGATGATGTCACCTAGAGGCGCACTACCACCAAAAGGACAACATCATCTGCAAAAAGCAGAGATGAGATCCTAACCGAACCAGAACCCCTTAACACCTTGGCTGCTCCTAGAAATTCTATTCATAAAAATTATAAACAGAACCAGTGACAAAAGGCAGCCTTGGCGGAGTCCAACCCCCACTGGAAACGAGTTCGTCATGTTCTTACCAATGCAGACCAGGCTATGGTTCCAGCAATACAGAGGCCGAAAGGCTCGTAACGGGTCTGGTATTCCTTATTCCTGGAGCACACCCCGCAAGATGAGGGACACGGTCAAAAGCCTTCTCCAAGTCAACAAAGCACATGTGGACAAGTTTGCCAAACTCCCATGCCCCCTCCAGGATCCTGTAGAGTGTGTAGAGCTGGTCAAGAGTGCTGTAGGCCAGGAAGAAAACCACATTGTTCCTCCAGAATCCGAGGTTCAACCATCGGTCGGATCATCCTCTCCGGTACTCCTGAATAGACTTTCCCGGGTAGGCTGAGGAGTGTGATTCTATGATAGCTGGAACACACACTCCAGTCCCCTTTTAAAAAAACTACTGCGAACTACCACCCCAGTTTGCCAATTCTGAGGTACGGCCCCTGATGACCACACGATGTTGCAGAGTCAACCAAGACAGTCCTACTACATCCAGAGCTTGAAGTATTTAGGGTGGATCTAGTCCACCCCTGGAGCCCAGCCACCGAGGAGCTTTTTAACTACCTCCGCGACCTCTGCCCCAGTAATGGGCAGACCTCTTTCCGAACCCCCAGGCTCTTCCTCTTCCACAGAGGGCGTGTTGGTGGGATTATGGAGGTCCTCGAAGTATTCATTCCACCTCCCATTAACATCCAGAACAGCTGGAATTTTCTAGTGCTTTAAATACTTTTCTATGACAAATTTTATGATCTGAAAGGAAGCTAATAAAAATATATATGCAGTGAGGTCGGCTGCAAATATAATCATGTCCACACTCGTTCGCTGCTAGTGTTTCATCGAGGATCCGCAGTAAATTTGGAGGTTTTTGCTGCAAAACGTTTGTTAATCTTGCCCTGAATCAATTCTGAAAGCAAACTTACTTGTTGGCTGTTAAGAGTTCCACAATTAAGTGCTGACTGGTTTTAAAATAGTGTAATATGAAACTCAGATTTATTACCGCACACATTTACTCATTGTTATTGGTAACAGTGCACCTGAATCACTGAAGCTGGAAATGTAATTTGTAGCCTTTGTATGGCTGTTAACTGAAGTGCGGTTCAACACAATCTTTGCTGTTATCCTTCTTTAACTGCACAAATACTGTACGACAGCAACTCCTGAGTCAGTTTATTGTTTATAATTAACGCTCAACTGATAGTAATTAATAATCGAGTAATCTTCACTGCGCTGCATTCCAGCTGTATTGCACTGTAGGAGTCAGCATTGACTGTTTGCCAGTTTCCCTGTTGCACCTCCTCCCTGTCTCAGCCAATTCAACCTCACCTGCAGTTGTAGGTTGTTTCATCAATACTCATGCAAAAATAGTCCCCGTGGTGCCATTGCAATTTGTGGAGTCTTGTATCAGCATGCCTGTGTTTGCTCTCAGTAATTATCTGTTTTTCTGTTTCTTTTCTTCTAATGTGGGTTTAGTTCTGGGAGGAATCTCGAGTTATGCTTTTGGCCTCGTCTGTCTCTTTCGATATAGTGTCATATATGTACGAATAAGATAACCATGGCATGGCACGGTGGTGTAGTAATTAGCATGTCTGCCACACAGCAAGAAGGTCCTTGGTTCACTTCCCAAACTTGGGCTGTTTTTTTGTTTTTTTGTTTAGTTTGCACATTCTCCTCGTGCTTGCAGGGTTTCCTCCTGGTACTCCGGGTTCATGCACACTGGGCTGATTGACTGTTTCAAATTTCCCCTAGGTCATGTCATTTTCTGAACCGCTTAATCCTAATTAGAGTCGCGGGGAGGCTGGTGCCCATCTCAGCCGACTCTGGGCGAGGGCAGAGTACACCCCG
>JAOUQZ010000001.1:25497630-25508482 GCA_028564935.1 Neosilurus hyrtlii
ACGCCCGAACTGGGAATCGAACCCAGGACCTTCTTGCTGTGAGGCGGACGTGCTAACCACTGCGCCACCGTGCCGCCCTACAGTCAAGTCAAGTCAATATTTCCCAATTTCAATACTCAGTCACACTGTAGTGTACTAAGATGGGTTCGAACTGCATTTTAACCTGGAGGTTGCAGATTCAAATCCAGGGTGGTGCTACAGCCATCCAAAACCCGGGAGTCCATGGGAGCTAATTGGCCGAGCTCTTACAGGAGGGAGGGATGGAATACACTCACCTCCCTGTCATTCACAACGCTCACCAGCCAAGCATGTGGGTGTGCTCATATGCACAAGCGGGCAGACAGAGCTTTCTCTCAGGGTGTGTTGCTTCACATGTCACGAAAGTGAGGGATGTGCTGCTTACGCCCCTCCCTGGTTGTTGGTGGTCGTATGATAAGGAAGGCAATAAAAAACACCCACCCACAAACACACAAAAATTAAAATAAACAACTTGCATTTTTGTGTATTCCTGCTTTAAAAGTATAAATTGATTTATTATTAACGGCCCTGTTTCCTGTCCTGTAGCTAAACAGCGCTGCACCTTGTACTGCCAGTCGAAAGAGACACGAGTAGTGGTGAACATGCAGGAGTTAGTGGAACCGGGCATCCGCTGCTCCTACAAAGACCCCTACAGCGTGTGTGTATATGGCGAGTGCGAGGTGAGCCTGTTGGCATATGTGTTCCTGTGTGTGTGTGTGTGTGTGTGTATTTGCTATTTGCTCATTGTATTTGTCTGTCTTTATAGAAAGTGGGCTGTGAGAATATAGTAGGCTCACCGCTTCTGGAGGACAAGTGCGGTGTGTGCGCTGGGGATGGAACTAGGTGCAAGACTCACAGGTTCAACTTCACCTTCACTGATAAGAAAGGTAGAGCTTCATCTAACATTAAACTGGACAAGTGGAGTGTTGATGGAGAGCATTTCTTTAACTGTACATCAAATATATATATACATATATTTGTAGGTGTTATTAAAGTGCTTGAAATCCCCCGAGGAGCCAGGCATCTCCTTATCCAGGAACTCAATGCGACAGCAAATATTCTGGGTAATCTAAACCGGATTAATCTAAAACAGAATTCCATCTTGTTGTGATTAGGAGGCTTGTCGATTGCATCACTAAATGGGATGTGGCTTCCTTTGTGTGTGTTTGTACAGCTGTGAAGAACAAAGCAGCTGGTGATTTCTTTCTCAACTCTCATGGAGATTACCCAGAAACCCGTTCCGTCATCGAGAAGGGGCTGGAGTGGCAGTACGAGAACAAAAATTACAAAGACACCATTCAGACTAATGGACCTCTGAGGAATGACGTCGTTATCGTGGTAAGCACACTGTTCAAACATCCTTGTGGCGGTACAATGGGGCGGACGGGAGTATGTTAACCAACTGGAGTACATTCTGAGTCTTCAGAAGCGACCCGTGTATAGGCTCAGGCCCCGTTCTAACATGTTTCTGTGTTTGATTGACAGATCCGTGTGCACAGCTCAGCACCGGCGAAGGTGTCCATCAAATATATCACAGACTTTCAGCGACTGAGCGACAGAGCCAACGAGAACAACATGGTGCCAGACAATGCAGTACCCTACTCCTGGGTGGTCAAGAAATGGACGCCATGTTCCAGAACTTGCGGGACAGGTATCTTAACAGCACATGTGTGTTTTATGTAATGTGAAAAAGTCGAGGCAGAGAATGAGAATCGATTAATAACAAATGTGGGTGTGGTTATCTTAGCATACTATATAGCATACTGTACTATACTATACTGTATGTTTGTGTGGGTATAAGGCACACAGATGACACGCTATGGTTGCCGTAAGAACTCGGAGATGAGGCTGGTGCACCGACGCTTCTGTGAGAAAATCAAAAAGCCTTCTGTCATTTTCAGGGACTGCTACCTACGAGAGTGTGCTCAACCCATGTACGTAAGTGTGTGTATGTGTGTGTGTGTATGTGTGTGTGTGTGTGTGCGTGGTTGTGTGTGTGTGCGTGGGTGTGTGTATGGGTGTGATATGCAATGATACAATGACGCCTTTTTCAGCCAACACTGGGTGAAGGAGGGGTATACCCTGGACTGCTCACCAATCCATGGGAGGTCAACACACACACACGTTCACACACACACATACACACACGCACAACCATTCATACTCACATTCACTCCTATGGTCAACAGCTAATTTACCTAATGTGCATGTTTTTGGACTGCGGGACGAAACCGTGGTACCTGGAGGAAACCCACACAATCACTGGGAGAACATGAAAGCTCCACACAGGAACACCCGAGCCAGGGAATTGAACCCAGGACCTTCTTGCAGTTGGATGGACATGCTAAACAGTACCATACTTTGCCTGCCAATAATAATATTTATTATTATTATTATTATTATAATTATTATTCGTTCATTCATTCTCTAAGCCACTTAATCCTAATTAGGGTCGCGGGGAGGCTGGAACCCATCTCAGGCAACACCGTAGAGGGCGGGGTACACCCTGGACAGCTCACCAGGCCATCACAGGGCCAACACACACAACCAATTACTCTCACTCTCACACCTAGGGGAGATTTGGAACAGACAATTAGCCTACTGTGCATGTTTTTGGACTGTGGGAGGAAACCGGAGAACTCAGAGGAAGCACGTGGAGAATATGCAAACTCCACACAGAAACGCCCGAGCCCGGGAATCGAACCCAGGTTTTCTTGCTGTGAGGCAGGCCGACTAACCACTATGCCACTGTAGCGCCCTATTATTATTATTATTATTATTATTATTATCATCGCTGTCTTTCCCAAGCCACTTTAAACTCTACCTATTTTCTGTATTAAAAGTATTCTGTGTGTGTGTGTGTGTGTGTGTGTGTGTGTGTGTGTGTGTGTGTTATAGCTGGGTGACTGGAGATTGGGGTGAGTGCAGTAAGTCGTGTGGTAGGTTTGGAACTCAGACGCGCTCAGTACGCTGCGTTCAGCCGCTCAGAGATGGAAAGTTCAAGTCGATCCGGAGTCGATACTGCAACGATGAGCGTCCTGAGGCGAGGCGCGACTGCAACCGCATTCTCTGCCCTGCTGAGTGGAAACTGGGGCCGTGGTCACAGGTGCAATAACATGAACACACATACACATATTTATTCACTCATGGTGTTCAATAAGCTTTTGAAATCAGGTTTATGCTTTAATTCACACAAGGCACAAAGAAAGCTGTTGGAGTTTATATTATAGATCAGCGGTATTGAACCGAAATTGCTGAAGGTTCTGCGACATAAAATTCTTGGCTTGCAAAGGTCCGAATAAGCAGCTAACATGCCTGAGTTCGTTTTTCAACATTGAGGACAGACTGCTCAGTTAAATGCTTTTTTGAGCTGTAGACTAAATAATATGGGGGTGTGCTGTATAGGGGGTGTAGGGTAGGGTAGTCCCTTTGTAGGAGGACAGGTGCCCCATCTCCTTGGGTTGTCATGTCCACCCCAGCTCGCATGCATGGCTCCTTGCAGCTGCCACACCCAGCATCATCCCTACCGGCTAAACAACATCTCTCCACCCAGTGCCCAGTCTTGGGTTAAATGACCAGCTCCTGCAACAGCTGCAAGGGCAGTCCTTAGGACGAGGATCCTGGCCAGTTGATGTGCTCGCCCTGCTAGCTGCACTTTCTGGTTTCCACACCTGCCACTGACTCAGGGAGTCGGGAAGAAAGGGTGGCTTTGGGACTGCACAGCGCACTGCCAGCTAAATCCTCATGTGCCAGTGTTCCATCACCAGAGGAAGGAAGATTTGTCGACATTGACGACTTACTCCATCATCAAATAATATGACTGTTAAGTCATGAAACATCAATCATGTATCCGGTGTTAATACTGACACCATTTTTTTTAAATAAAAAGTGGAATTTTATGATTTCAAAATGGATTTAAGTGCCATCTAGTGGTTAAAATCAGCCTGAACTTTGAATGGCCCGTGCTAAAAAAGATGTGACCATTTCCTGAATTTTTATTTTAAAACCCATGATAATGCCCCTAATCAGAGGTAGCCAACCCACCTCCCTTAGCCAGTGAAAGGAGGGATTTATATATATATAAATATATATATATATATGCTGATCAAGACATCAGACTCAGACATCCACGCCCCTACCTAGCCAAGTTACGCTATAATTTTTAGCGATAATTTATAACAAATATCAGTTATCATAGATAAAACACAATTTTAAATGATTATTTTGTTTAGCACTGGTGTGTCCTGTTACCAATTTTGAAGAATGACATAAATATGGCTGTTCTGTTGATTAAAATGGAGAAAACGTTTTATCCAGTGCTATATAAACATTACGTTTTAACGTTAGCATGTTAGCATCTTTTTTTAAGCAAGCGTCTCTGATAGCACTTTTCAGTCTTAATGAGTTGTTTAATGAAGTAAACTGAAGACACTGTGGACCGAACTATTTGAAGAACGACGGACTGTTTTAGAATCAATGGCTCGTGTTTTTGGATACCCAGAGACTCATGTTGTGTGTCTTAATCATACCTGTAGTGTTCAGTGACCTGTGGCAAAGGCACCCAAGAGAGGCAGGTGCTCTGTCACACTCGCGACAACACCATCGGACTGTGTTTGGAATCCAAACCTCTGGCACTGAGATCCTGCAGCATGGACCCATGCCCAAGTGAGTCCACTCTTCCTCTTACATACACCTCCTACAGCAGGGGTGTCAAAACTCATTTTCACTGAACACTCATTTTCACGTCACTAAATTTAAAGGTGATCGAGGGCCAAGTAATCACTGATCATCTACTCTAAAAGGGGTTAACAGGGAGAAGCTATCATGCAATCATTCTTGAGTCGAGAATGACTAGGTGTTTACTTGAAATAAGCTGACGCCCTCTAGTGGAAGGATGATGAATTAGGTTTCATGGTAATGGTTGATGCAAAGAATGTACGATAATCATATTCTTTGAAAGCTCTTGCAGACCACACAAAATGAGGTGGCGGGCCGGATTTGACCCACGGGCCTGAGTTTGACACCTATGTCTTAGAGGGTACAGTTTTTTGTTTTTTTTTTTCTTTTTAACCAAAGGGAAAGTCATAAAAAATTCCATCTACCTGAGGCAGCAGAGTTGATATGAAATTTGTAGACCTTTAAAAAGTGTTTAATTTTAAAGTGTTGTCTCATGGAAATAAAATTAAATGGGCCACAATGTCTTACTTATTTAGTCATTTCCAAATCCCCCCCTGAGAAGTACTGGCTCCCTAAAAAATCCGGGTGTAAACATGAACATTCTCCCTCCATGAAAGAAATGCTGCCACTTATTTTTGCTTACATTAGCAAATTTCTTATAAACTAATCTGACTGCATTTCTGTGTGGCTTTTTAGGTTATATTCGATCTATATTTGAAACGCTAGCTAAAAGAAGCTAATCTGACAGGAAAGTTGACAGGATTACTAGGGTACTATGAAGATATACTAATAAATATTTCTAATCGTTACTACTAATGCTAGCTAGTTGGTTAATACAAGCTAACGTGGCAGGATTTGTGAAAAGATTTCTAGGACGTATCTAAATAGCCACTTTGTATTCTTTGCTGCTAAGACTAGCTAACAGGCTAAAACAACATAAGTTGACATGGTTTTATTCAAAGATTTTAAAAAATCTTTGCTGCTAATTATAGATAACTAATAAAAAAAGGAATAATCTGACAGGGTTTTAATGTATTACTTTATTGTTTTCATGATCATAAAGCTCAGGATGCCTCAGAATATTTTTATGCATGTTCATGAATCCTGGTTGCTTTTCATGCTAACATGAGGTAACTAGCTAATGAAAGCTAAGTTGACAGGATTACTAGGTTGATAATGTATGTAAGATATATTTTTAAATATTTATTATTGTTACCGCTAATGCTAGCTAGTTGGGTAATACAAGCTAACGTATATCGAAATATCTATATTTTCTGCTGCGAAGACTAGCTAAGAGGCTCAAAGCACTTAAACTGACAGGATTTTAAGCCACTTAAAAATATTTGCTGCTAATGATAGGTGGCTAACAAAAAAAAAGTGATAATCTGACAGGATTTCTGTGAGTATGTTAAGTCTTATTCATGAAAGTTGATAAACATTAGCGTGTCTAGCACTAAGTAACAGCAGCTAACTTTTAATGCTAATGTTGAATTAGCATCAAGGTCTAGACGCCTACACGGATACAAATATAAGGTTGGGTAGTTGATGTCAGTTCATGATGTCACTGACTGCTCTCTCTCTCTCTCTCTCTCTCTCTCTCTCTCTCTCTCTCTCTAATTTCAGAGGGCATGTCCGACTTTAACAAGCACGGCAACTTCCTGATTCAGTTGCTGTCGCGTCACGACCCTAAATACCCAGTGCAGAGGTTTTCAAGTAAAGCATCCCTGTCAAGCCTAGCCATGCCACTTTTCTCTCTCTCCTCTTTGGGCTGGAGCATCATTCTCTCTCTCTCCTTCGCCCTGCTGGGCAAACTTCCCTGATCAGCCTACAGCACCAATGCTCTATCGCTTCTCTTTTCCCGAGTGGTGGTCCTCTTTCTCCAGGCATCTCTGACATGGGGCAATTTCTCTGTTTCTTCCTTATTCTCTCTCTCTCTCTCTCTTTCTCTCTTGCTCTCTCTCTCTCTCTCTCTCTCTCTCTCTCTTTCTCTCTCTGTCTCCTTTGTGGAGCTCTGTGTTTGTGAAAGAAATTGTGAACAAATCTATACAAAAAATTGTGAAAGAAAAGTTTGTCAGAGGAAAATGGTTGGGGTTGGCGGTTTGATCTGCAGCCTAAGAGGTCAGTTGATGCTGAGGATTATTTGGGATGGAGCTGCTCATTTTTGTGAGGTGCTCTTTCGCCATCGGGTTGCATTTGACGGCGTCCGTGTCGAAGTGCCGCCTGATGTGCAGGTGTACGAGGAAAAATATCACGGAAGCTTTATTGTGATTGTGAACTTGTCACAATGAAGTACAAGAAAAAAAACAAACAAACAAACAAACAAAAAAAAATGAAACTTGCTAATTGCGCATTTCACACAATAGTCCATTCTGAGACTTAAAAAAAAATATGAACCTGTAATCATTGAACGTACTGTTGAAGCGCCGGGATACACGCTGGCGTCTGATGGTGTACATGAGGTGGAATGTCCAGGTGAAAATAAATAAAAAAAGAAAAACAGGGTCGCTTTTTGGTACGATTGAATGCCACACCACCTCATCATCCATCATCCTCTCTGACTGTTAAAGAAAATTATTCAATAAATGCAGCTTATTTGTGCTTGCTATCTTTAATATATATATATATATATATATATATATATATATATATATATAATTTGTACTTATACACATACCTATATGAATATCAATAACATAACTAATAATTTGTTTTATCATGAATAAGCTGTAGCTTATTTGCCTACCCTTTTGACTGCTATCAATCGCTTTAATTCTTGACTGTTATGTGTAATTTTTAAAATTTTACATAAAAAAACAGATCTAGAAGAATTTAATAACAGATGTAAAGTGTTTCGGGGGAAGGAGGGTAGATCTATATTATGCAGGACATGCTCAGCCAGTTGCCTCTCCATTTAAAATGTTTTCTTTTGGTCATTGTTTTTTTTTTTTTTGAGAGAAACAGTTTGACTTTTGTTTTTGTCGTCATTGTCATTCAAGTTTCATTCCTTATCTTCTGGGATGACTGCTCTTTCGATCGGGCGCATTTCAATCCCCCTACACGTGTCATGTCATGTCATGTCATGTCATGTTTTTTCGTGTGCGTGTACGAGTGTGTGTTTCTCTCGGTTACTGATGGACTCACGGAAGAAAGTGATCCATGGAAAATACCTCATAAAACCTTCATCTTCATGTCATTTCTTGAGACACTGAGCACGAGAACAATGCCTTACACTGGATTTGAATGTATCGGCATTTCTATCTGCGAAAGTACGGCTTTACTCATAGAACTTGTATCGTATTGTATCGTATCGTATTATATCATATTGTAACACACAGAAACCAGAGGCAGCTTCTACCAAACGTTACAGAATCAAGCAAGCCGAGATATATAACATACTCCCTAAATCGCCGGCTACACAGTAGGTTGGTTGGGGGGGAGGGAGGGAGGGAGGGGGGGTTCGAAAAAAGTGACACTTGGCCTCTCTTTATCACTCCAGACGTGTTATTGTATTGTGAAACACACATTTCTGTTGTGACTATGTAGCGAGCTATCCGAAGTTTTGTGCTAAAAAGCCGTGTGGCGAACGTGGGGCAAAGCCAGACCTCGCAGTGCGATCTTGTATATAAACATTGGTGTTGACTGTATTTAATAAAGTTTATGACTGTTAACTCTTTACTTCTCAGAAAAAAAAACTAAACAAAACAAAACAAAACAAAAAAAAAGTTAATATTATATCCTATGAGTAACTGTCGGGTTACTTCAATCAGCCTGTCGTGTCTTGGCTGGCTAATGTGGGGAAAACATTCAGATGGACTTTACGTGCACTGCGTCTATATGCACTTTGATTTATCAGGGAAACTTTATTAATGTTTTGTAAATGTTTAATATATACATATATATTATAAATATATAATACACATATATATGACACTTATGCGTGCCATGCCAGTTTTTACATCGTCATCGAAATCCTGTATTTTATTTAAGCAAGGATCGATTGATTTATTTTTGTGACTATTTGATTTACCAATGGATTGACTGGTCTCAAAGTAATGAAGTGTTTTACCAAAGTTACTGTGAACTTGTACCTTTCGATACAGTCAATTTATTTTTCTTAAGAGAACAACTCTATATCTATATATTTAATGGGCCGGGAAGTGCATCTCATTGTTTCAGTTTCTGTCATGAACAACTGCAAAAGTAGGAATAAAAAATGTGTTCTGAAAAAGACTAAACATCTGGATGTTCTGTGTTTCTTTCAAATTAGGATCATTTATTATTATTTTACATAGAATACAGGGCAGTGCAGGGACAGAATGAAAACCTGCTGCATCGGCTCCACTAAGAACACTCCCACTCACTCATTTGCCGAACCACTTAATCCTACTAGGGTTGCGGCGAGGCTGGAGCCTATCCTAGCCGACACCAGGTGAAGGCAGGATACACCCTAAACAGCTCAGCAGATCATTGCAGGTCCAACACACACACAACCATTCATACTCACACTCACACCTAGGGGTAATTTCGAACAGCCAGTTAGCCTAATGTGCACCCTGAATAGCTCGCCATCCCCTCACAGGGCAACACACACATCTATTCACACTCACACAGCCAAATAGCCTTTATGTGCATACTGAATCTTTATACTGTGAAAGGAATACCTGAAGGAAATACACGCAAGCACAGGGAGAACATGGAAGCTTGATACAGAAACACTTGAGCCAGGGACTCGAACCCAGGACCTTCTTGCTGTGTGGCTGAAAGACATACTGTGAAATTAATGCTAGAATTGAGGAATGCTAGAATTGTGTTCTACATATCTACAAAAACACATCACACCTAACATGCCTGTTGTCGCTACAAGCAAGCAAATGAGAACGGTGATGTTTTACAGCCACCCCCCACACCACCCTGGGCTCCCACTTAAAGGTCAGGAATTATAACTACATATAATGTTTTTTTCAGACACCAGTGGTATCAAAAAACCTCTGAAGGAAGCTGCTTCCCCACCTTCCCCTGAAACACTGCTTTTAAGTGTGCATGCTGGACAGGTTTGCCTGTTTGGCTTCCTCCTCCCATTTATGATCTTCCTGCTCTGTGTCCCTACTCTGCTTTGATCGGTCAACTGAAAGCTCAGCGTGTGCTGGGTGGCAGACCGGGATGGGCTTAGAAATTTATGCAAAGAAGGCAAGTTAATTAGAAGGCCCAGCACACATGATGCACTAGTACCCTAAAACAATTATAATAATAATAATAATAATAATTGGTGAAAATGTTGTCTTTTTCAGCTCAAACAGCACCAGAAGGAAAACATAAACATCCGCTAATCTTATTATTAGACACTCTGGTGTCTAACACAGCTATTCAACACTGTAACAACAATTAAGGGTCAAAAATGTGGAAAAAGCATCATACCCCTCCTTTATTCCATTCCAGTTGGCCAATTCCCTTATCACGTCCATGTCCACGCCCCTGTTCTCATTCACTGCCACGCCCATCTCCTGCAGAATCTCCCCAGTTCCAATACCTAATTTACTGCTTGGACCAATTTGGTCAGTCTTGATGTTGTTTAATTCACTTGACACTTTACTGTCACTGTTATTCACATAGTCGTTCTCACCGTTAAAGTCACTTTCATGACCATAATCACTGTTATTTAAATCACTCTCCAAATTAAATGCTGAGTCTCCACAGCACTATCACAATGAAGACTGCTCGAAGGTAGCTGTCGTTACCCAGAAGCAGCCCCTGAGTGATTCAGAAGCCGTCAGTGGATGTAAAATGTGCTCTAATTGCCTGAAATTGCCAAACCCACATCTATTATGACCAACATGACCAGACATCAGTTTAGCAGCCTGCAGGGTATATACGCAATACAGCTGGGCCTGCAAGCCACCCAGGTGGGTTTTAAGGGTCAAGGGCAATCCAGTAATCAGACATGTGTTATCCTAAAGCCTAGAGACCAGTCTTCTTAGCACAAGTACTAGATTTGTTTTTATATTGGGGTTTCAAGTGGTGCATTGACCAGGTGCGTGCCTGTCAACCTGGAGTTTGCAGGTTTGAACATTGCTTTATTAACTCCTCTTCCGTTCCTGTTGCTTCTTTCTTCTCTTGCATACACAAACACGTTTATTTACACACACACATATATATATAT
>JAOUQZ010000001.1:25541490-25563032 GCA_028564935.1 Neosilurus hyrtlii
CTCTCTCTCTCTCTCTCTCTCTCTCTCTCTCTCTCTCTCTCTCTCTCTCTCTCTCTCTCTCTCTCTCTCTGGGTGTGGGTGTGTTTCTGTCTCTCTTGCCTTAGGCGCCACTCAACACCCAGGTGACGGAGGACAGATTTGCTATTCTCACAGAAAAATACAGAATCCCTGTGCCGATACTTCCAGGTAAAGTAATAAGGTTAAGTAAATAACTGAAGAGGTTTACGCAGTTTCCCTGTCATTGTAACACTCACACACACTGAGCACGCACTCTCTCTCACTGAACACACACACTGAACACTCACACTGAACTCACTCACACTGAGCACTCACACTGAACTCACTCACACTGAGCACTCTCTCACTCTGAACACTCTCACTCTGAACAGTCTCACTCTCACTGAGCACTCTCACTCACATTGAACACTCACTCACACTGAGCACTCTCACTCACACTGAGCACTCACTCACACTAAGCACTCTCACTCACACTGAACACTCTCACTCACACTGAGCACTCTCACTCTGAACACTCTCACTCTGAACACTCTCACCCTGAACACTCTCACTCACACTGAGCACTCTCACTCTGAACACTCACCCTGAACACTCTCACTCTCACTGAGCACTCTCATATTGATCTTTATTTCTGATTTTGTATCCTGTAGTTGAATGTGTTTATTTTGAGTGGATTGTTTGGAGGTAATCTCGTGGTGGTGTTTTCTCTCTTTCCTGTGCACAGGTCTCCCGATGAATAACCACGGGAACTACATCGTGCGTCTTGGTCACTTTGTACGCTGGCTGGGCGAGCAGGCTGAAGAACTCGGGGTCGAGCTGTATCCAGGGTATGCCGCAGCAGAGGTCAGAACATGATGAACCACACATTCTCTTTCTCTCTCATCCTCTCTCGCGCACATTCTTTTTCTCTCATCCTCTCACACCTTCTCTCTCTCATCCTCTCTCGCACACATTCTCTTTCTCTCTCTCATCCTCTCTCTCACCTCTCTCGCACATTCTCTTTCTCTCACCTCTCTCACACATTCTCTTTCTCTCTCTCATCCTCTCTCGCATATTCTTTCTTTCTCACCTCTCTCACACATTCTCTTTCTCTCTCATCCTTTCTCACACATTTTCTTTTTCTCACACCTCTCATCCTCTCTCTTCCCTCTCTCACACATTCTCTCTTCCATCGCTCTCGTCCTCCCTCTCACACATTCTTTATTTCTCCTCTCTCATTCTCTCACACTCCTTCACTTTCTTCCTCTCTTCCTCCCCTTTCTCTCACATTCTCTCTCACATCCCCTCACTTTCTCACTCTATCTTCCTCCTTTGTTTCTCATTCTATCTCTCTCCCTCCCCTCTCTCTGTCATTCTCTCACACCCCCTCATTTTCTCCCTCTCTCTCTTCCTCCCCTCTCATTCTCTCTCACACCCCCTCACTTTTTCACTCTCTCTTTTCCTCCCCTATCTCATTCTCTCTCACACCCCCTCACTTTCTCCCTCTCTCTCTCCTCCTCCCCTGTCATTCTCACTCACACCCCCTCACTTTCTCTCTCCTTCCCCCCTCTCTCCCATCCTTTACAGGTGTTGTTTCATGAAGACGGAAGTGTGAAAGGAATCGCCACCAACGATGTTGGGATCGCCAAAGACGGTTCTCCGAAGGTCCGAGGCCCCTTTTGTATTTAATCTTTTTATCAGTTTGGTTCTTGAAATATCATGAGAATGTTATCGCATGCACCCACACACTGAGTGTCTGTTGCAGGATGTGTTTGAACGAGGCATGGAGCTCCACGCTAAGGTCACTCTGTTTGGAGAAGGATGTCATGGTCACCTCTCCAAGCAACTCTACAGGAAGTTCAACCTGAGGGAGAACTGCCAACCACAGACCTACGCCATCGGCCTGAAAGAGGTGACGGATCAGCTTCTACGTGATAAACCTAAATGATGACATGTTTAACAAACCAGTACAGCCAGAATGAGGTTTTTGCTATAGACCCAAACGCATGATTTATTATTTATTTTTATTATTGTTATAGACCGGGGTGTCAAACATTGATCTGAATGTAATGTGCATGGTAAAATTAGATCTCCTTTTCCTTTTTTTATTTCCTTTTCTGACACAATCTTTTTTGAGTCATGAATGACCAGCCTTTCACTGTCCGTGGTGAGAGGCATGTAAAAGAACCATTGCTGTCGTTCGTAAAGAGTAGGCCATGGGTTGCTGTCAGCGTGTTTCTGCCCTGCGATGGCCTGGTGAGCTGTCCAGGGTGTACTCTGCCCTCACCCAGAGTTGGCTGAGATGGGCGCCAGCCTCCCCGCGACCCTAATTAGGATTAAGTGGTTCAGAAAATGAATGAATGACTTGCTGTGTAAGTGAAATGGGTTGCTGCCACCTAGTGGAAGGATGATAAATTACGTTTCATGTTAATGGTTGATGCAAGGAATGTACAATAATCATATTCTTTAAAAGAGTTTGTGGGCTGGATTTCACCCACAGGCCTTGAGTTTGACCCCTGGTTTATTTATTTATTTATTTATTTGTCTGTCTATCTGTTTATTATTGCTATAGACCCAAACTGCATATTTATTTAAAAACAATTTCTATAGACCCATACTGCTGAGTGATTTTTTGTTTGTTTGTTTTTTAATTTTTTTTAAATATTTTTGTTATAGACCCAAAATGCTGATTTATTTGTTTAGTTTTTTTGCTAACTACTGATTGAGGGTTTTTTTCTTTTTTGCTATTAACCCAAGCTTTATTATTATTTTTTTGCTGTAGATCCAAACTATTGATTTTTTTAATTTGAAATGAATTTTTTTTTATGGTTATGGACCAAAGCTGCTGTTTTTGCTATCATTTGTCATTGCACCATGATTGCAATAGGGAAAATTCTTATCATATCCAATTGCATTACTAGGCATTGTATTTTTGCAGTGCATCAGGATGCGTATCACATTGCCTCAGTGATGGAGACACGTCCACCGTGAATGCGTGTCCCAAACATTTAAATAACTCTATATTATTATTAGTTTATTACACAGACTCTGTAGTAAACACCCTTTCTTCTTCCCCAGGTATGGGTTATCGATGAAAAGAAATGGCGACCAGGTCGGGTGGAGCATACGGTGGGCTGGCCCTTGAACCGAAACACGTACGGGGGGTCGTTTCTCTACCACCTGAACGAAGGAGAGCCGCTGGTGGCTTTGGGCTTTGTGGTGAGTTGAAAGAATGAAATGAGAAATTGAGTGACCTCAGCTGATTCTTGTTCTCATTTAATTTTGGCTGAACTATTAAGCTAGTCTTGTTAATAAACAAGTTAATAAAGAACCAGAACCAAAATCTCAAGATAATGGACCCTGACCACACGTGTGATCAAAGCCTGTGTCTCAGACAAAACAGAATCAATTCGATGATCTCTCTATTCAGATCAGGTGTGTGGGGTCAGGGTCCACTATCCTGAGATTTGGGTTCTGGTTCTTTATTTACTTGTTTATTAAGAAGCCTAGCTTAATAGTTTGGCCAAAATTAAACACGGGGGTCTGGTGGACCACCTACTGCTCCTATCCTTAATACCTGAAAACTTGCACTGTGAACCTTCCCGCTGTGTGTGTGTTCGTGTAGGTGGGTTTGGACTACTCTAACCCTTACCTGAGTCCATTCCGAGAATTCCAGCGCTGGAAGCACCACCCATCTGTGGCCTCTACTCTTGAGGGAGGAAACAGGATAGCGTATGGAGCCAGAGCTCTAAACGAGGGAGGTTTCCAGGTACTGTGGCTCAGTATTCGAAACACTTCACTTTACTTGACGCCCGATTAACCCCAGTGTCACGTCTTTATTTACAGTCAGTACGTAAGCTGACGTTCCCTGGCGGTGCTCTGATCGGCTGCAGCCCAGGCTTCATGAACGTCCCCAAGATTAAAGGAACGCATACGGCCATGAAGAGCGGCATGCTGGCAGCAGAGGCCATCTTTAACAAGCTCACAGACGAGAGCCTGGAGTCCAAGACAGCAGGCATGTGA
Organism: Neosilurus hyrtlii; assembly: GCA_028564935.1. NCBI lineage: Eukaryota > Metazoa > Chordata > Actinopteri > Siluriformes > Plotosidae > Neosilurus > Neosilurus hyrtlii. The sequence continues at coordinate 25,545,511 of JAOUQZ010000001.1, forward strand.
CGTGCGGCTACTCAGATTTAAGAACACGAAGCTGAAGGGATGAATACATTTTTTTTTTGTGTGTGTGTCATTTGTTTGTTAGGTATCAGTGTTCCTGAGTATGAGGAAAATCTGAAGAATTCCTGGGTCTGGAAGGAGCTGTATTCCGTAAGGAACATCCGGCCATCTTTCCATAATTACTTTGGGCTGTATGGGGGGATGCTGTACACTGGAATCTTCTACTGGATGCTGAGGGGGAAAGAGCCCTGGACATTGAAACACTGTGGTGAGGAAATAACACGCAGGTTTTTACCGTTAAAACCCTTTACATCATTTCATGATTTTTTTTCAGTTTATCATTATTTAAAAAAAAAAAAATCACAATGATGGTTCATGTTTATTTGATATATGACATGTTTGTTTATTTATTTATTTGAGGCATGGACTCCGCCCAGTTGAAGCCAGCTAAAGACTGTACACCCATCGAGTACCCGAAACCCGATGGGAAAATCAGCTTCGATCTCCTGTCTTCGGTGGCGCTCAGTGGGACCAATCACGAGCACGACCAGCCTCCTCACCTCACACTAAAAGACGACAGTGTTCCCGTACTGCAGAATCTCGCCATCTATGATGGTCCTGAACAGAGGTTTTGTCCTGCAGGTGTGTACTTTTATAAATATATAAAAAAAAGTGCAACAGTCAGTTTTTTATTTACTACTTATACAAATAATTTAGCTTGTCCATGGTATTTGTAGAAGTTTATAACGTCATTGCGAAGACCTGACTTTTACATATCAGCTGAGGTCCTGGAGGCGGAGCTTCATAAACATGGGCGGGGATGGGAATGAGCTCAAGCAGTAAACAAAAACAGTAAATCAGATGTCAAATCAAAGTCCCGGTTAATATTGCCTAATAAAAATGAAAAAAAAAAAATTTCAAGCTGATATTAAATCCTCAAATCTGATTGGTCGAAAAGTCTTGAATAATAGGCATTGACAAGAAGTAGAACTTTACATAAGGGTTTCTAGATATTAATTTCTTTATGATATTCAGTTTAATTCACAAAGACCCGCGATGTCACTCATTTTGTTTGACAGGTTGTACTCATCTTGGCATGGTAGTTTTTTGAACTAGTTTAGCTGTTGTACATATTTTGTTTACATTCCGGATATCTTTGGTAGTACAGATGTATGGAGGGATACGATGTATATAGTCTCCAGGGCACAGGTGTTTTATAGCAGCTCATCCATAGGGCGGTGTATGAAGGACACCAAATAAATAACCACCCAGTCCTTTTATTTAAACAGAATACAGTTATGTCCAATCCAGTTAGATACCTTTTGTAGATGATTATCATAACTTCTGATTTAATCAGTATTTGTGGGTTTTTATGTAAATTTTTTTTATTCTTACACCTTTCCCGCTCAGGTGTGTACGAGTTTGTTCCTCTGGAGTCAGGTGACGGTATGAGGCTACAGATCAACGCACAGAATTGTGTGCACTGTAAGACGTGTGACATTAAAGACCCCAGCCAAAACATTAATTGGGTTGTTCCTGAGGGTAGCGGAGGACCAGCCTACAACGGCATGTGATCACGTGTTGCGGTCGGTATCTTCAGGCTTTATTCTCGCATCTCACACACAAACTCTAATAGTATGTTATTTTATCCAGATGTGCCTACAGATGTATAAAGACTGTCCTCGTATCCAGTTACAGAGATTACTGAGTGGGTTTATCATGACTAAAGTGACATTGTTTTTAATACACAAGTTGTACGGTTTGACAGTCTACAGAAACAAAACTTTTATGTGTCATGTGAAATAGTTTTGTCCATCAATGCATAAATGCAAACATGGGCCCAAGCTTGTATGTGAGGTATTAGCATAGAAGCTAACAGCAGTACCTCTATGGCCTGAGGTGTTACTGTACATGAAATCAAACTGGTAGAATAAATTCATTTTACCAAATCTCAAGCATCTGATTTATTTTCCCTTTGTAGTTTTTATTGTGAGAAGGCGTTTACTTTATCACAGTGAACTAATTACGACTTTCCTTTTCGCCTTAAGTTGATCTAGTGACTAAACAGCAAACATCAGACAAATAAATAGACCAAAAAAAAACCAAAAAACCTTTTAACAACAACCGTATCTAGTCAGTCTGTTTTAAGGTCAGCCTGCTTCCTGATTAAATAAACATTTCAAACAGTAGTCTAAATGCAACCATTTATCAAACCCACATGTCCATAACGTTAACACACATTCAAGTATTATACAGTGGATCTTATTCTCTTAACTCTTCTTTTTGTTTACTGCTTATCTTCATCAGCATAAAGATTCCTGACTCTAATATTTCTGTATTTTCTTATACAACTACATGAGGGACTGTTAGGTAAAGAGCCGTGAGGACATGGAGATCTGTGTGTAGTCCCGGAACGTAACTGACTGGTTCACGCAAACATTTTGGAGTAAATCTTCTTTTCTCTCTCTTTCTCCTCCTTCACTTTCTGCCTCACCTTCAGCAGCTCGTTTGCAATCGCTGTAGAAGTGAGGAAAAAAATGTAATGTGGTTTCAGGCAGGTCCGAATACTGCATACAAATACTTCAACATGGTGCAAGTGTACACAACCATGCACTTCATACACTAAAGAGGAAATAAACATTGCTGAATAATCCATGAGGTTAGTCTGCAATATTTCAAGAGACTGAGGCGAATACTTGTTTTAGTATATACTACACAGGAACTTAAAATAAAGCAAACTAAAATGAGACTTTATGGTTTATTTTTTAAACCGTGACTGGTCATAATCACCTCATTGCAACAAGTTGAAAATTAAATAAATAATTTAACCTTGAAAAGACATACTGCGTAACTTTTTTTGTATTTCCTGGCAGTGTTTTGTCCACCGTCTAGGATTTCAGTCATTGACTGAATGTACTAAGTGGGTCATCTCTACACGTGTAGAATCTAATATTCCCAACCTTTATACATTTCTAACCCAATGGTTTTCAATAATGAAGGATGGTTAACCGAAGCATGCTATGACCTGCATTCCCGAACCGAGATGAGCTTAACACTAATTGAAGTGCTTGGATGAGACCGACCATGAGAAGTGCTCAAGTGCGCAGAATCTTACCTTTATCGTCTGGTGCAATCTCCTGTGCTTTCTTCAGATCGATCTGTAATTTAACACAAGGGAAAGATCAACACTCCAGCAATCACCACAGGTCAGGCAAACTTTAAAATCTTCAGTGATGTGTTAAATTGGGCAGAGTAAACTGCAGCACTGTCGTCTGTCTGAACGGGGGGCTGATGACTTTGGTGTACAAAAAGGATCATTCCGGGAAGGTGGGGAAAAGGGGTGCGAGATTTTCTCTGTATTAAACCCAAAGTGCCCGTTTCCCCAGAAGTGAAGTACTGGTTATGTACCAGCTTGGCCGCTGCTCACTGTGTCACTGGGGCGACATTGACCTCTACAGCCAAACTGTATTTCTCAATGTCATTTTTCTTAATGGTTATTGCTGTCCTATCAGGGAGGTACAAGGTCCTACTCTTTTTACATAACGTTACACAAGTACACAGTAGCCCTGCTTCCTATGCCATACCTATCCTACTTTACTTCCTGCACTTCAGGGGTGTTTTTCATCTAAACTTCAAAGCAGTCCCTCTTTAAAATTGAAACCGTGAGCAGGAATTATATTGAGATGACAAGATACGCTTGCTGACATTTACTAGATAAAAGGAGACTTTTTTTTTGTCTACTAAGAAAGAATACAGCTGTGGTGGTGATGTGTTTGAGACAATCAGGATGAAACCCGATTAAAACTAATGACTTCTTATTTCTTAAAAGTTGGAGGGGCTTAACCTGGCTAGCACATTAATACATGTCACTCCTGTGAATTGTTAAGAGAGTTTGCTGAACAAGAAGCAGCAGCAGAAGCTATCCAATTTAAAACAAGTCCCAGATGATGTTCTGTGTGTGCGTACACAACTCATTCAATGCAGTGAAGTGTAACGAACAATTTAATGAGCAGCACAGGTGTCGGTGAGAGTTCCTTCCAAACACTGAGCTTTAAAAGTTCTCGGTGTGTGCAATTATCTTTCCTACCATAGCCTTGTCGAACTCCTTGAGGCCTTGCCAGGCCTGCGCTCTCCTGAATAAAGCCTTGGCGTGTGTCTGATTCAACTCGAGAACCTGCGAGGAACACAGTGAGCAAACACGCATGAGATCATCATTTCCTCTCCATGTCGTTTAATTAACCTTTAAGGTCAACCTTCAGAGCAACGGAAATGTTTTCATTAGGGTACAATGAGGGGGAAAAAATCCTGCAGCATTAATTAGTTTTTCATGACCAAATTATTGTGCTTCTTGGGGTTTAATCATCTTGGCCATGTGTTGTGCTATGTGGACCTTGGCTGCTCCAATTTGCCCCTAGGTATAATATATAGCTATACACTTCAACCAGTGTCGGCTGAGGTAGGCGCCAGCCCCCCGGCGAGTAATAGGTATGGCAAATGAGTGAGTGAGTAAAATCAACACAAGGTCAAAATTACACCTGATATGTTTAAGTGTCCCTCACCACATTTCACCTTGACCAGATGCTTTTGGCAACCCACAACAACCTTCTGCCAGAATTCTAGTTAGATATTTCAACACTTCTCTTGACCGAGGTGAACACAGTCCCAACTGAGCCAACTTTTACCAGTAGTCCACATATTTTCCAATGGGCTTGAGGGAATAAATTAACCTGGGCCCTATACATACATATACATACATACACACATATATATATATATATATATATATATACATATATAATTTTTTTTTAATTACCTAGCTGGCTAATAAATGAAAAGTGGTTGATTAATACTGAACATGTTTTTTTTTTTTACCTCAGGATTTCTTAGGAGTCTCCACCTAGCCGGCAAGATGGTTGAAAAATCTACATTGCTAGCAATGCTAATTATTATTATATATAAATATTTTTTTATACCTGTTTTATTGGAATCTCCATCTAGCTGACTAAAACGGGTCGTTTTCTAGTAAGCATCTGTACCTCGGGTTTTCTCAGAAAACTGTGTTTGGTGAATAACTGTAGAAGCTAATCTTTTACCTCAGGACTTTCTCCAGCTAGGTGCCAAAAAAAGGTCGCTTTTAAACATGCTTAAAAGTCAAAATAATTGTTAAAAACATGTTAAAAACAATTGATCAAAATAAGTACAATTTTAACCACTTTTAGCAAGTTAGATGAAGGTTCCTAAAACATTGTTTGCTACTAGCCGGCTATTTAGAGGTTCCTTAGAAATTCAGAGGTAAAATTATTAGCTTTGTTAGCTAACGAAGCAGGATTTGCACTATTTTAACCAGTTAGCTGGAGGACCCCGAGGAATCCTTAAGTAGAAATATAAGGTTTTGTATTAGTCAGCTAGCCTGAGGTTCCTAAGAAATCCTGAGGTAAAAAAATTGATTTGATTTATCCAAGTTCTTAAAGCAAACCTGTTTCCAATACGCTACTGCTCATTTCATTTTTTTCTTTACAATATACTGCATTTCTCCTGTTGTGTCAGATGCAAGTCTAGATAAGTCAGTAAAAGCATAAATGATGTACCATTAAACTATCAGTGTTATAACATTCCATTAATCATCTGGGACATAAAAAAAGGGTTAAAATCCTGTGAGCAAGCAAAACTAATTATCACCTTAGATTTTTATGAAACCTCCAAATATCTTACAAAAACGTTTCCCCTTTGATTTAAAAGTGTTCCGTGTCTGCATACCTCATCGCAGCTCTCGACGGCCTCCTGCCACTGCTGCAGTTTGAGTTTACAGGCTGCTGTGTTGAGGATGCAGCTCAGAGCTGTGGGCTCCAGCCTCTTCTGTGAGCTTTCATCATCCAGAGTACTGCCACACAACTCTAAATACCTGCATCACCGTTCAGAGGAATAAAAATTATTTTTACAATATTTTCGGGTAAATTATAGAAAAGTGAGAGATTTAAATATTGTAAACCGGCAGGTTGAGGACAGATGGTCACCTAAGAGCTTTAGAGTACTTCGTCACAGCAGCAGACCAGTTCTGGGCTTTAAAAAAGTTGTTCCCGATATTTTTGATATCCTCAGCCACAGATAAGACCTTATCCACCTAAAATGTAATATGAATCGGAACAAATCATAAATCAGCCATTATAATTTTCTTTAAAGAAATAAAACTAATTATTTGTTAATGAATCCAGATTCTGCTCTGGGATACGGCCCTCACCAAGACCTGTACTTTATTTCCTATATGCAAAGATTAGATATTAAAAGAAACACTCACATCATTAAAGTTGACGTCCGAGTCCTCGGGGAAGTCTGGGTGCACGTCTCCGGAGCCGTCATTAGAAGCCACGCCCCAGTCATCACCTGCTTTATGCTCTCCACAATCAGCAATTATACATGGCTGAGAGAGAGATGGAGGGAGACAGAAGAGACAGACAAAGACAGGGAGGGAGACGGAGGAAGAGAAAAATACAACAATAGAGAGATAGAGGAGGAGAGAGCAAGCAAAAGAGAGAGACAGGGGAACGAGCGAGATAGACAGAGATGGAGGAGAGGGACATAGACGAACAGGGTGGGAGAGAGAGACAGCAAGACGGTGGCAGAGAGACAGAGACGGGTGAGGGGCAGATGTTGAGAGAGATGAAGAAAGACAGTGAGGGAGAGTGAGGGAGAGAGACGGGCAGAGACGGAGGGGGAGAGCGAGAGAGAGGTTAAAATTAGTCTCTGTGTCACAGGCAGCTATTATTAAACTGTTCTAAATCACATTAAACGCTCAGGCCGTCAAAGCACTCACAGGTGATCTAACACCTCTCACACTTTCATTGTAATACATATTAAATCACGAGGAAGGAGGACGACATGCTCTCACTAATTTAAAGAATTTCCAGACCACAAAAGAGAAACTTACTGCGGTTTCCTTCCACAGTCCAAACACATGTACATTAGACTTGAGTGGGAGTGTGAATGGCTGTATATGTGTGTTGGCTGTGTCCCGTTTTCAGCTGTAATTTTCACACAGGCAGAAAGTCCTGCTCCTTTCGTTCATAGCCTGAACTGTGACCACTGAGGCTGAGAAGTGTGTCAACTCTGTAGCCTCTATAGTGGTGTGTTGTAAATCTCCCAGTAATGCAGTTCGGTCACTGTAGTGCATTAGCTACCATGGACACACTCGCTCATCCACTGGTTATAGGGTGCCATTACTTTCTTTTCTTTTTTTTTTTTTTTTTTTTTTTAAAAACACCAAAAATGTGCAGGAGGGGTTGTGTCTGAGCCTCACCTTGACCGGATGATCTTCCTCGGTGTCGATGGCCTCCAGCATCTTGACCACGCCCATGCCCTTGAGCACCTGCCCAAACACCACGTGCTTGCTATCCAGGTGGGGTGTGGGCACAGTGGTGATGAAGAATTGTGAGCCGTTGGTGTTGGGGCCAGCGTTGGCCATGCTGAGCAGACCTTCTTTATCATGCTACAAAGACGTTTTATAAAAGGCAAAAAAACAAACAAACTAAAATCAATATACAGTAGTGTGCAGTGAAGATTATACACCACCGTCTGAAAGTGCTCCTAATAAAAAGTTTTCTCTATAATTTTTTGGTGAAAATGTATTGAATAATGCTACATTGTCAACTTGGAGAATTAAAAAAACAACAACAAAAAAAACCAAAATGTGTATATACATTCTATTAAGCAAATAATCTAATACAAAAGTAATAAAAATAGTTACAAAATAATATTTAAATACCTGTAAATAAATAAACTAATAAACCCAAGTGGGGCGGCATAGTTGCATACTGGTTAGCACATCCGCCTTACAGCAAGAAGGTACTGGGCTCGAATCCCAGGCTCGGGCATTTCTGCATAGAGTTCACGTTTCCCCTGTACTTGTGTGGGTTTCCTCCCACAGTCCAAAGACATGCACATTACGCTAACTGGCCATTCCAAATTGCTCTGAGGTGGAAGTGTGATTGGTTGCGTGTGTGTTGTCCTAGCGAGCTGATCAGGGTGTACCCCACTTTCGCCTAGTATCAGCTGAGATAGGCTCCAGCCTCCCTGCGACCCGAATAGGATTAAGTGGTTCAGAAAGTAAGTGACTGAGTGGAAACCGAAATTAATCAATAATCTGTGCTTAAAAAAATGAGGAAATTGAAAACGTAAAGATTTTTATAAACACAGTGGAGAAAAAAAAGCTGCATGAAAAGTTATGACGGCATCATTTTTTAACGTGATGTTACAAATGTATTATTAAAATTATTTTTCATTCTATATATTTGCTGTATATAGAAAAGAGAGAAAAGGCAGCTCACAAATAATCCACGTTACAGAGAAGATGTGTGTGTGGATGTGTTACCTTTTGTTCTGTTATTATTTGTTACTGTAATTATATGTACAGCTGTTGTATACAGTGTATAATATTTACATCTTAATCTCTGCCCTTTTTTTTTTTTAAACAAGCTACATACACCATTTCACCTTGTAGTGGAAGTTTTCATCCTCAAACTTGTCCCCATAGATGCTCTCTCCTCCTGTACCGTTCTGATTCGAGAAATCTCCTCCCTGCACCATGAACTTCTTGATGACTGGAAGAAGAGAAAACGCACAAAGCCGTCACAAAGAAAGAACATTGATGAAGGGATGCTGATTCAGTGCTTGTCAGAATCTGTTTATCAAAAGAAGACGGCAAACTGTTCCTGCAGCCGAAGGACATGTACGTACTGCGGTGAAAAGGACATCCCTTGAAGTGCAGGGGTTTCCCGGTGCTTTTGCCAATTCCCTTCTCGCCGGTGCACAGGGCGCGGAAATTCTCCGCCGTTTTAGGGACGACGTCAGCGAAAAGCTCGAAGACGATCCGGCCCGCTAGAAGGACAAAACGCAGGGTGTATAATAATGAGTGAATCAATGTGTATCAACTGAAATATTCATTTATTCACCGAACCGTTTAATTCATACTAGGGTCACAGGGAGCCGACTCTGGACAATGGCAGGGAACACCCTCAGCAACTTGCTAGATCATACACAAACCATTCATACTCACACCTGGGCCATGTGGAACAGCCAGTTATATTATAAGATGAATAAACATTTTAGGAAGTGGCTATTTAAAAACTAGTGAAATAATAGAATACGAAGCTCAGTGGGTGGGACATCCCAGGGTGGTAAACGCCCCTTTCTATGCCATCACTGGTGGGACACAGAGTCTGGTCACCATTGGAGCATGTAAGCTTTCTGCCTGTTACATGTGACATCCCACAATAATTAACCTCAGACCAGCACTTCCTTAACTGTTTTATTCCCATAGTAAACTTAATCTGTGGTTTATTTTAATAACAATCTCAACCTTTTTTTCTGTAAGCTTGTAAACATTATTAATTTCCAATTAATAGCATAATCTAGAAACAAAAAAGTATTAATAGTATAATCTAGAAACAAATAAATAAATAACAGTATAATCTAGAAATAAATAAATATTAAAGGTGTAATATAAAAACAAATAAATAAATATTAGTGTGATCTAGAAATAAATAAATATTGATAATGCAATCTAGAAATAAATAAATAATAGTGTACTCTAGAAATAAATAAATATTAATAGTATAATCTAAAAACAGATAAATAAATATTAATAGTATGATCTAGAAACAAATAAATATTAATCGTATGATCTAGAAATAAATAAATATTAATAGTATAATCTAGAAACAAATAAATAAATATTGATAGTGTAATCTAGAAACAAATAAATAAATAATAATAGTATAATCTAGAAATAAATAAATATTAATAGTATAATCTAAAAACAGATAAATAAATATTAATAGTATGATCTAGAAACAAATATTAAGTGCGATCTAGAAATAAATAAATATTAATAGTATAATCTAGAAACAAATAAATAAATATTAATAGTGTAATCTAGAAATAAATATTAATAGTATAATCTAGAAACAAATAAATAAATAATAATAGTATAATCTAGAAATAAATAAATATTAATAGTATAATCTAGAAATAAATAAATAATAATAGTATAATCTAGAAATAAATAAATATTAATAGTATAATCTAGCCAAAAGGTGGGTTGTGTCCCAAATAGTGCTCTTAACTCCACCCACCATGTGGCTAGGGTGCTAATTTAAGTACCCTACCTACTGCAAGGCATTGTGGGATATTGAGAGTTCGCCCTAGGTGGTCCGTTATGCTTTGGGACGTAAAGATAGATTGACAAAGCATCCCTCTGTAGTCCACTACCTAGGGAGCATGGTGTGATTTGGGACACTGCCCATGTTAAACGGTGTGCAGTAGTTAGAATTTAAGCTAAATGGCTTTTCTCTACCGACCAGATATAAATATAAGGGGGTGAAGAGAGGGAAAGTGGAACGTGGATAAATATCTGTGCATTTTGAGGATTAGAAATAAATCAGAAAACTGTGTGTGTGTGTGCCGCATGCTAACAGGACAATGCTGAGTTGAAGTAAATTTTAATAAAGCTACTTTTATGAAGTCAGAAAGAAATTCCTTTACCTTTTTCACCGCCGATTTCTACATCGAAGAAAGCCTTCGGGTTCTCCTCGTTGCCGGGTTTGGACACTGGAGTCGGGTTTGACATTTTTCCTACCTTGTTTTCTTGAAGTTCTTCGGCTCCAGAATGAACTGGAAGCTTCTTTTCCCACGAGGAACTTTAGATTAAAGCGCAGTGTGGCGCCCTCTAGTGTTGCGGAGCGACTGCGCGCCTCATGTGAGTGGATCCGAGCCTAGAGTCTGTTCAGTAGGTCCGGATCTGGTCCAAAATGGCTAAGGCACATTACCAGTCGAAACTCTGGACACCCCCTCTGTTAGACTCAGTTAGAATGACTGGGTGTGTCCAGACCTTTGACTGGTACTGTATGTTACAGCAGATGTTGTAAACAGTTGTTCTCCCGCCGGGCTGGGTTTTTGTCTTCTCCGGAATTTATGTTGCAATCCACTGCACCCAAAACTCTGAGAAACTTTCTGCAGTCAGAGTTGTGATGGTCGGTCATTCAACTTGTAATTAGGGAAATTAGGAACTCGAGCAATATCCACACTTGATAGTTATGTTTTTATGGAATTTCGCAGACGCTCTTATCCAGTGCAACTTACATTTATCTTTTATTTTATACACACACACACACACACACACACACACACACACACACACACACACACACACACACACACACACAAGTGAGCAACTGTTCAACTGACGGTTAAGGGCCTTGCTCAAGAGTCCATCAGTAGCAGCATGGTGGTACTGGGGATCGAACCCACGACCATTGGAGCATTATTATTATTATTATGTACTCTGCCCTCGCCTAGAGTCGGCTGAGACGGGCGCCAGCCTCCCCGTGACCCTAATTAGGATTAAGAGGTTCAGAAAATGACTAAATACATTATTATTATTATTAATAATAATAATCTTGTTTGTAGACAATACATTTTTATTTGAATCCAAAGCGATCTTATGCAAAATAAAGCAGAAGTAGTTAATAAAACTTAATACTGACATCCACCCACCTTCCAAAATTCATTACTGACCCACAAAATAATATAATTCACAAATGATATGTTTCATTCATTCATTAATTTTCTGAACCACTCAATCCTAATCAGGGTGGCAGGGAGGCTGATGCCCATCTCAGTTTCTATGTATTGTATAGTTCATGTTTATTCAAAGCTATTAATGTACATCTTACATGTGATGTTTATACATATTATGACGTCTTCTACACCATCAGATGTAAAATATTTCAACTAGAATCCTTTTTATAGTAGTATTAGTATTAACGACACAAGCATGACATGTGATGTTGTTTTTTATTATCTGAAAGTGGAGTACACTCATAAATAACTCATCGAGCCAGAAAACCAGGCTGCCGTAACAACCCTTTGTGCACAACATGGTAACCGGGGCCTTCTTGGTAACCAGAGGTGACCCCACAGTGTGCTCCTCCCCTCCCCTCACACTCACCTGGAGGTTGGAGCAGGTAAGTGATAGAAGCGATGAGAGGGAAAGACGGCAGGAGCGGTCCGGTTCACCAAGGAGTCGGGCGAAGGGTCCTCTTCACAGGTACATTCCTCTATTTATTGTTTTTATTGTATTTATTGGTTTTATTTGTTTATTTACCAGTTAACTAAGGACACACCTCCAAATCCACAGGCAACTACACTTAAAACTGTTATTACCAGCGAATGCAACAATTTGTTCAGGTGAAAAATCATGATTTGAACAATGCATCATTTACAAAATGATAACCAACTATCTACATTCTAACGGGGTGAAAAGGCTCCAAACGATGAGTTAAGGGGTCATTACGTTTAGGTAATCTTTATCTATCTATCTATCTATCTATCTATCCATCCATCCATCCATCCATCCATCCATCCATCCATCCATCCATCCATAATATTTATTTATTATTTAGCAGGGCTCCTCATGGAACCCTAAAGGGTTCCCCTAAAAAGTGTAATAATCTTTGATGATGGTACCTGTAAGCTGTCTAACTGTCTAAATGTGCAGTCATATGATACTGATCCTGATCCTGATTTACCCTGATCATATTCCGATGTTAAATCTGAGAACACCGGTACACATCAGAAAACATGTTTATACATATGAAAGCATTGATACACTTCGGGAAACATTGGTGGTACACTTCGGAAAACATTGGTACACATCGGAAAACATTGGTACACATTGGAAAACATTGGTACACTTTTGAAAACATTGGTTGTACACATCGGAAAACGTTGGTACACATCGGAAAACATTGGTACACATCGGAAAACATTGGTACACATTGGAAAACATTGGTACACTTTGGAAAACATTGGTTGTACACATCGGAAAACGTTGGTACACATCGGAAAACATTGGTACACATCGGAAAACATTGGTACACATCGGAAAACATTGGTACACTTTGGAAAACATTGGTACACATCGGAAAACCTTGGTACACATCGGAAAACGTTGGTACACATCGGAAAACGTTGGTACACTTCGGAAAACATAGGTACACATCGGAAACATTGGTACACATCGGAAAACATTGGTACACATCGGAAAACAGGTACACATCGGAAAACATTGGTACACATCAGAAAACATTGGTACACATCGGAAAACATTGGTACACTTTGGAAAACATTGGCACACTTTGGAAAACATTGGTACACTTCGGAAAACATTGGTAAACCTCGGAAAGCTCTGGCACACTTCGGAAAACATTGGTACACATCAGAAAACATTGGTACACTTTGGAAAACATTGGTACACATCGGAAAACATTGGTACACTTTGGAAATATCGGTATTCATACGAAAATGTCAGCAAGCATCGGTATACATTGGAAAACATTAGCATACATTGGAAACATCGGAGGACGTTGTAGAATTTCAGGAAAAACTTTGGAGAAGAGTGAAATAGTTTGGGAGTGTTGAACACTTTGTTGTGTGTTTTTGTGTGTGTGTTTGGAGTGCATCGGGAAAACAGAAAAACATTGGTATTAACTTGAAAAAAATAAAGCAGCATTGAGAGACATTCTGATCACATTTCTCGTAAATTTGCAAGTTTTTTTTCTATAATATCGTGACACATCAGAACATCATTGGTACGAATCGAATGGCATCAGTGTAGATTATAATAACGTTGAAAGAAACATCGTAATAACATCAGGTAACAATCGTAGAACATCTGTATTTATCAGAACAAAATTGGCTGAAACATCGGAATATAATGGGCTGAATTCAGGTTCATGATCAGTATCGTGTGAGAGTAAATTTCTGTTCATACTGTCTGTCTGGAAAATAACAGTACACCACAGTTAAAGCTGGGGTTGGTAAATGTTTAGCTGTTTTCACAAACTGTTAACTGCTACATATATCATGTAAAAACCACAACCAATCACTTTCTTTTGGTCTGCTGGGAAATATCCAATCAAATGCTCCTGAGTCTCGATGCCCATGTCTGACCCTACCATGCACGAACCTGTGTTAAAGGTAAGATGTACTGTGTGTTAGAATTTGTGTCCCGGGGGTTGGGGAAGGAGGAAGGGTTCGTAAGTGCGTCTGGTGCAGGAGAGGATATATCTGGAGCCCTGAAGAGGTGCTACTTTCAAATTTTGCTAGCTTTCCAGATTCCTAATCCCAGCTTTAATTCTAGCAGCTTTTACTAATGTTCTGTGCACACCTTCAAAAGTACCATCCATCTTCTCCCACTCTGTAGGACCTGATGGTGTTGGGAATCACAGAGTCAAACTGTGCGATTTTCCCCATAGCATCGGCATCGGTGCCTTGTCACTAGAGGCCACAGGAGATTTAAATTACCTCTTCCGGGCTGCCCCAAATACACCATCACCACTACCCAAGAACTGCTACGTTGGAGGAGTGGGGTGGGGCATCGAGCATGGATTCAGTCTCAATGCCAGAACTTTACTCAGCAACACACAGATCAAGGTTGGTCATGTATAAAATATAAAAGAAATAAAATGCATTGACTATTATAAAGCCTGGCAGCACGGTAGTGTAGTGGTTAGCACATCCACCTCACAACAAGAAGGTCCTTGGTTAGAGTCCTGGGTTCAGGCCTTTCTGTGTGCATGTTCCCCTTGTGCTTGTGTGGGTTTCTTACGGGTACTCCAGTTTCCTCCCACAGTCCAAAGACTTGCAAATTAGGCAAACTGGCTTTTCCAAATTGCCCCTAGATTTGAATGTGAAGAGTTGTGTGTGTGTTGACCCTGTGATGGTCAGGTGGGATGTTCTGGGTGCAGCCCTCCTTCGCCTAGTGACGGTTGAGATATGCTCCAGCCTCCCTGCAACCCTGTTCGGTTTAAGCAGTTTGGCAAATTAGTGAGTGAGTGCTAACATCCCGGTACCAGATATCACAGCACACCTTCAGAGGTCTCCTGGAGTCAGTGCTTAGATGGGTTGTTTTAATGCCATGACCTATAATTTTTAATGCTATTTCCCATGTCTTTAATGTTATAACTCATGTCTGTTTTCTTATATTAGCGTTCTGAGTTTCGCTCAGCCATGGAGGACAGGATATCTCAAATATTTCAGCACCCATGGTAAGCCAAAGACACACAGACCTCCCAGAGAGACTGGAATTAGATGACTAGGACGCAAGTGCATTCAGAAGCCCAGTGACCAAACCGTGCTAATGTACTGATATCCTGTTCATACTGCTATGCGTCGTATCCTCACTGATCCAGAAGCTTCACGTCTTCTCATAGATGGTGTTCGATGTTCTGGCTGACTGTTGATGAAGCCCTGGGTCTTCTGTGCATTAATAATTCACTCACACATACATGTACAGGCAAGCGCCGCCATGCAGGCAGGAGCTGAGGACCCAAGTGCACCAGAGTGCTGATAAGAAGCAGAGGCGGGACAGTAATAACCAGATTCTACTGAGCAAGGTCAGATATGTACTGCAGAAAAACACCTTCATGGTATGTAGACTGGAAGATATTCAAAATAAAATCCTTGACCATATTGTAGAGGAAGTTATCCAAGACCTAGAGACAAAGTTCAACCCTTATCCCTAATCCGTTATCCTTTTATTCATTCATTCATTCCCTTTGCTGAACCGCTTTATCTTATCCGGGACACAGCGAGGCTGGAGCCTGTCTCAGCCGACTCCCGGTGAAGGCGAGTACACCCTGAACAGCTCGCCAGTCCATTGCGGGCCCAACAAACACATAAGTGTTCACGCTAACACCTAGGGGCAATTTGGAATATTCAGTTAGCATAATGTGCATGTCTTTGAACTGTAGAAGGAAACCGGAGTACACAGAGGAAACCGATGCAAGCATGGGGACAACATGCAAACTCCACACAGAAATGCCCTCGCTGAACCCGGGACCTGAACCATGCCAGACGTGCCACCCACTATGCCATTCTTCCCTTATCCAATTGTTCCTATTATAATAATTTATTTTTCTTTGTTCCTTTTTTTCTTTCTCACCAAATCCCACCCATCAAGTATGCCTCACTATTATACAATCTCGAAGCAAAGTGGGCAAGGGCAGGCCTCCAAAGCACGTGATGCCATGCAGATGAACAGATATTTTTTTTCCAAGAGGGAGCAGCGTAACACACTTGGAGGACAGTGACATCTTCTGCCCCATTGTATGCATGATCGAGCTCAGAAGCTTTGAATTTAAACTGTTATACAACAGCAATTTGTCAACAATTACTTTTTTTTGTGTTGGGTTTCTTCTGGTAACTCCAGTTTCCTCCCACAGTCAAAAGACATGCCCATTAGGTCAAGTGCCTACTCTAAATTGTCCATAGGTGTGGATGTGAGTGTGAATGGTTGTTTGTGTCTGTGTTAGCCCTGTAATAGACTGGCGACTTGTTCAGGGTATAACCCCGCCTCTCGCATGAAGTCAGCTGGGATTGGCTTCAACTTTCCTCATGATAAGTGAGTAAGATAATATGAGTAGATGGATGGATGGATGGATGGATGTCCTCCAAAACAATAATGTATTAGGACAAGCACAATGATATATGTACGCCTGTGCTTTGAAGTTCAGCTAATCCTCCTATCAGAGCTGCTTTGATAGAACATCAGCTGGAAAGATACACATACACATGGGTGACTGATTTATTTTTTTACATTTTTAAATTTAAATTTTTTGCCTTTGTCTTCATTTCAGAGATGGTCAAGGAAAACAGCAGAGAAAACACACCAGAGTCACTTCAGGTTGCCGGCCATAGCTAGAACGAACAGCTATCTTCTTAATAATGGTTTGCACTTGGGATCTGGGGTGTTTTAGTATACTTTGTTTTTGTATGAAATGCCCAAGCCCAGGCCTCGAACCCAGGACCTTCTTGCTGTGAGGCGGTAAGCACTATGCCATCGTGAGGCCCACCTGTGATTCAAAGTAGCTTATTTTAATTACTTCTGTTATTAAAAAAAAACAATTATGTATATGATTTCTTAATAATATAACAATTCTTGGCTATGGAGCATGTCATTAGCAGAAGCAATAAAATATTTTTAAGTCAATATTTTGTGTCAAACTATTAATTTCTAGCCATTTAACAAGTGGGATAATGTACAACAAGCTGGTTATTATCAAGAAATAAACCCCTGCATGAAAATATGTATGTTTTCATAATCAGGTGGTTTTTACTTATATTTTCAAAGTTGTATTTAAAGTTTGCATCAGCACTGTTGGAAAGGCTTCCATTTGTAGTTTGTTTCACTCTCATTAAATGTGCAAAATCACGAGACATAAATGCATCATTTTCGATAAGGCAAGATAATGACAATAATAACAGTATACCAATATTAAACTAACAAATCAGATATAAACTATTGAACTTCTGAGTAAATAAATATAAAATCTATATAAAAAGCAAAAGCATAGAAATAGGAAAATATACAGTATAGAATAAAATAAAATAAAATATACATCCGAGAAAAAAATATCGGATACAAATATATATATGTACATATGTATATGTATATGTATACGTGTATATAT
>JAOUQZ010000001.1:25563132-25588656 GCA_028564935.1 Neosilurus hyrtlii
TATATATATATATATATATATACATATATACACACACAGTAATGTGCAGTGAAGATTATACACCACTTTTGTCTAAAAGGGCTCCTAATAAAAAAAAAGAAAAGAATCCCTTCTCTATAATTTTTTGGTAAGAATATATTGAATCCTGTTGTAGGCAATGAGAGCCAAGCAAAAAATAAATTCAAAAATCATTATTGGTATTTTCAGTGTTTTTGTTATTAGCCATACTTTAATCTCAATATACTTGTTGGAATGATTGTTTTGGTTCTCACTGCCTACAATAACATTGTTCTATACATTTTAACCAAAAAATTATAGGAATTATTTACTTCTTTTTATTAGGAGCCTTTTTAGACAAAAGTGGTGGTGTATAATCTTCAATGCACACTATTGTATGTATATATATATATATATATATATGTGTGTGTGTGTGTGTGTGTGTGTGTGTGTGTGTGTGTGTGTGTGTGTGTGTGCTGCTGTTGCACCAACATTTGTCATATTAACCTGTTAATAAATTAAAAGGCTGATACTATTAGAAACTAGTAACCTAGTAAATTGCTAGTCAGATATTAACTAAGTTGGTGCCATGGCTCAGCACACTATTAGATCCACACCGAAAATCTGAATAATGAAACTGAAACAATTAGGAGCTATTTACCAGTGTGCTGAACTTGTGGTTTGGGTTAGCTTGTCTTGAACGCTAAGTATTTATTGTTTAACATGTGATGTCACAAATCATCTGTGGTGTCACGTTTTGTGAGATTTTGTGACAGAGAGATCACGTAGTGTATAGTTGAAGTGACACACTGGCAGGACATCGTGACAAAGAGACAAAGGGACGCAGAGTTGTTCGCTGGTAGAGCATCGCTAAGTGGTGTATCTCATTACATGGGACATCCCATAATCATTAGGGGTCAAAGGGCCTGAAATACAAAATTCAAACAGCAATGAGTAACATATGCTGCAGTTCCACTCATCAGTCCCTAGAAAACGTGCATCCATTTGTTTTGTCGTACAAAAGTCTGACAGTGCTCACGGTATTAGGCATTTTTATCCATTCTGTCAATCTCGCCTGTCATTCACTGGGTGAGGGGCGGGTGAGGGGCGGGTGGGCCGCACCCTGGGAAGGTTGCCAATCATACACCGGGTGAACATAGAGAGACAGACAGCCATTCAAACTTACATTTTCACGGCTACGGAGACAATTTAGATTTGCCACCTGATCTAATCCACGTGTCTTTAAAGCGTTGGAGAAAACCGGAGAACCCAGAGGAAACCCAGGTCGAACGGTATGCAAAGGCTACATAGAAAACAGTCTGCCACCAGGTTCAAATCCTGAACCTTACTATGAAGATGGCGGTGTTAGCAGAACTGTGTGTGTGTGTGTGTGTGTGTGTGTGTGTGTGTGTGTGTGTGTGTGTGTGTGTGTGTGTAATAGACATTACAGATGTATAGTGGCCAGCATGTTGGAGCAAGAAGATCTTGGGCTCTGCGAGGGTTTTCCTGTGTAGAGTTTGCATGTTCTCCTCACGCTTGTATGGGTTTCCTCCAGGTATTCTGGTTTCCTCCCACCATCCAATGGCATGCACATGAGGAGGCTAATTGGCAGTTGCCACTTGGTGTGTGTGTGTGTGTGTGTGTGTGTGTGTGTGTGTGTGTGTGTGTTGGCCCTACAAAGGACTGGCGAGCTGTTTAGGGTGTACCCCGCCTTTGCCCAGTGGCTGAGATAGGTTCTAGATATCTCTTCAGCAAATGAGCGACACTGGAGTTGTCAGGCAGTGTTGGCTTAGTGGTTAAGGCGAAGGGTTACTGATCCCCACTATCCCCACTGTTGGGCCCCTGAGCAAGGCCCTTAACCCTTAATTGCTCAGATGTATAAAATATGATAATTGTGATAATCTATCCAATCTCTGGATCTGGATGTAAATGTAAATGTAGTTGCGTGCGGCGGTCGGTGGATGGCGGCAGAGATCAGCACGGCGGTCTGTATTGTTCCACGCGCGTTATTGTGCAGCCCGGGTCTCGCCCATCGTGCGCGCTCCCGGCTGATCATGCGCGCTCGCGGTACGCGGCCGGTCACCATGGTGGGGGGGGGGAGACACACAACAGTCTGTCACTTTGTAACAAGCTGAATGAAGCACGCGCTGCTTGACGCTTTCACGGAATCGGGCGGAAACTTGAGCGGCGGGTGGATTATTTATTATTTATTATTTATTATTATTATTATGATGTTTTTTTCTTCTCCGTGTTAACACGTCGTGAGATCCGGGGATCCTGAGCGCGGGGTGTCGGGAGGGAGATGCATCCCGTGCAAAAGAAAATAAAAACACAGGGACATTTTACACGCGTTTAATCAGCTGTCAAACCCGGGCGGAGGTGCGCGTGCGCGCGTGCGTGCGTGTGTGCGCATCCGCTGCAGCTTTCTTTCTTTCTTTCTTTCCTTCCTTTTTTTTGAAGATCGGCTGGTTGGTTGGAGCGGATCGGGCCAGGCGGAGAGAGAGAGAGAGGGAGAGAGAGAGAGAGAGGGAGGGAGAGAGAGAGAGAGAGAGAGAGAAAGAGAGAGAGAGAGGCCCCGGGGGCGCAGCAGGCCGTGTCCCGGGGAAGGAGCCTCCTCACCGGGTCGGGCTGAGACGGACACCGCGCCGATTTCCAGAAATTCCCTCACGCGCTTTTCGCTTTTATTCATAACGGAGACAATGGCGTCCTACGTGGACAACAGCTTTCGGCAGGCGGTGATGTTAAACCCGGCCGAGAGGACGCAACAGGTCAGGATCACTAATGCAAAGATCTACACACACACACACACACACACACACACACACACACACACACACTACATTATAGTCTATATAATAGCTGCACATCACTGTGTGTATGTATACACAGTGTGTGTGTGTGTGTGTGTGTGTCCTCTCTCACTCACACATTCATTCATTCATTAATTCATTCTATTTTCCAACCTGCTTAATCCTATTAGGGTCGCCTGGAGGCTGGAGCCTATCTCAGCCGACACTGGGTGAAGGCGGAGTACACCCTAAAAACCTCGCCAGAGCATCACAGGGCCAACACACACCCACACACACACACACACACAAATGGGATTCGAAACCCAGGACTCCATGTTGAAATGCCCTCGATGAGCACGGGATTCGAACCCGGGACCTTCTTGCTGTGAGGCAGGCGGATAAATATTGCATCACCGTGCCACACACACACACACACACACACACACAAGCACAGAGATATATATATATATATATATATTTATATGAGGAAGTGGTGGACTGGTGGTTGGGTGCTGGATTACTGATCCCAAGGTTGGGGGTTAAAGCCCCACTATTACCGGGTTGTCACTGCTGCCCCCCAGTGCAGCTAACTGGGTCATCAAAGGCCGGCCATGTCTGTCACTGTCTGTGGTGAGAGGCGTGTAAAAGAACCATTGCTGATTTTCGTAAAAAGTAGCTTGTTTCTGCCCTGGCGAGTCCAGGTTGTTCAGGTTGTACTCTGCCCTCGCCCAGAGTCGGCTGAGATGGGCACCAGCCTTCCCGCGATCCTAATTAAGATTAAGTGGTTCAGAAAATGAATGAATGTCCAGGCTAGAGTAACTTACATCAGTGCTTTAAAGTCACTATCAGTGAATATGTTCTGATATCGGTTCTGTGGGTCCGAAGTTAACTAAATGTATATATTTATATTGTCGATCCTGTATATATTGCACATTTGCTCACTCTAGCGATCATGGGCTCCTAGTCAGGTTTGCATTGCAGGGACACAACAAAATAAAGAACACACCTATAAAGAGATTTCAGGTATACCTGCACGTATCATGATTATTTGGATTTATATTTATTATGTTGTACTGCATGTGATGGGCCCACTTCCCGCACTTCTTCTACTCAACATCCAGCAACTCGTGCTCGTCCATTACGTCGACATCACTGTGTGTTCGTTCTGTTGATGGCTGCAGGATGTACTGTAGCAGACCATTCGAAATTGCCACCTTATTTAAATTTTGACCCTGAGCCACGTTGCAGCGATCCCTGCAGCCAGTGTTGGGGAGAACATACAGGGGTATTGGCTGTGGTTTGTTTTTTTGTTTTTTTATTGATGCATTGGAAACATGATTGCTGCCTGAGTGACTCCATTGCGGGCGGGTAGTGAGTGGCATGCCAAACGGTGCAGTCGAACTCATTCAGGTTCTTGTACTAGCGAGAGATGGTCTTTCGGTAGGCTGCCTGATGAATGCTCTCGCTGACCTCGTGATGCAGTATGTTCTCATGCTGCATGAGATGAATAATAAAGTACTTCTGATGTCCCATGTTCAACAGCTTCTTTTTCTCCATCCAAACCAAACACTAACGCTGTTTCGATGGATTCATTTATTTATTAAAAAAAAACCCTTATTAACATTAGATTTTTTTTATTTTAATTGTAAGTGCGTCTACATGCAGTGACCGTCATGGTTCGGAGGCTCAGCGATACGGGCAAGAATAGACAGGCTTGATCAATACCAATTAAAGGGATGGGGGATGCAGCGTTTAAGCTGCTTTGTCAGGAGATATACACTCCTAGGCTTGTGTGCTATGGTGATTTATTGGATGTAAGCATTATATATAAACTGTATACAGTGGATTTCTTGAATAAATCCGATTGGCGTTTTAATTGGTGCATGTCTTGAATGGGGCAGGGTCGAGCTGTAAATTTTTTTGAGTGGTTTAAAAAATGTTGCACATCCACATGTCAGAGTTATTGGCACCCTTGCCTTTATTACTTTGTGTAACCTCTCAGTCCCACCGTTATGGCAATTAATCGTTTCCTGTACTGTTTGATGAGAAGCGAGAGCAACCTCTGGTGCTGGTTCTCTTCCGATCCTCCAAGGTCTTGGCGTCTCTCCAGGAGTCTCGCACTCCACAGGTTATTTTACAGGGTCAGAGAACTGGGACGGCCATTATCCTGATTCTTTGGAAATATTTAGATATTTTGGTGTTGATGCTTACACTTTTGAATCAGTGATGTGTTGGAATGTCCAGTCACAAACAGCCATCATGTCTGATAGCTTGTATTTTAGGAAAAAATCAATAATCGAAAAACAGAGATATTATTATTATTATTATTATTATTGTTATTATTATTATGTTCAAAGAGCTACAAATACAGTGAATAGCAAGAGCACTCGGAGCGCAGAGTGCAAACCTCCAAGCCCAGCAATTCTGTATATTAATCAAAATGTAAACTCTAAAGAATCCTTTAAAAACAATTCCTGGATTTGATCCGGATCATCTCCGAAATCTTCTGGAAGCTTCTTTGTCCAGAGCCTCGCCTCTGGTAGAAATTTATTGTTTATAATGTTTTGCACAAAAATAACAAAGTACACAGCACCCCCTGTTGGGCCTGCTGTAGTACCACACCAATCGCCTTATTTCACAATGTTAAATAATCCTTTAAAAAATTCCTGGAGCCAGAATTTGATCCATATCATCGCAAAAATGTAATGACGGCTTTCTTGTGCAAAGCCCCGCCTCTAGTCGAAATTTCATAAAAATCCGCACATAGTTTTTATGCTAACAAACACACAAACAGGCTATCCTACGATAAAGCATTATTTCATTGGCAGAGATTAAAGAAAATAAACAAACAAACAAAAAAAAAACATACAGCCCTGACACATATGCTAATCCCAGGTGGCCAGGCAACAGATTTCTTGTCGTTCGTGAAAACTGATCTTTCCTGTTGTAGTTGGTCATGTGACACTTCTTAGATTTCTTGCTGTATGTAAAAGCTTCTTGGTTCCTGTTCAAAATCAGCCCTGATTCGATGTCGTCAAGTGATACCTCGCCACTTTGTATATAGAGTCATCACGGGCTTTAAGAAGCGCTATTCTCCTGTAGGTCAGTGTGGTATTCACTCATGAACTCAATGGTGGAGCTGTAATTTCAGCACAGCTGGGTTTTCCAGAGATTACACGATATCTGTCGTCTGCTCAACCTGACTGACGGAGTCGTAGTGCCGTACTCAGGCTTGGCCAGGATTCAACAGTCTCGCCATTTCAGTCTAAAGGCTCCCACTGACTTCCCAGGCATATTAAATAAACATGAAATGCAGTGTTATCTCGTGAAAATAAAATGCAGCCGGCTCGGTGTTGCGCGACCAAGTTACCGTGCGTGTGCAGGACCGTCGTTTCAGATACGTGGTCTTGTTATTGTTAACACAGAACCGAAACAAGATGTAAGACAGGTGAATAAGAGATACTGAGCCTGTGAGCTGGAGTGGTTTTGCTGGGAAACCTTTGTATTCGGCCAGAATGAACCTGATAATGGTTCAGATTGTCAGAACAGCACCGCGAACTCTAATTTGCTGGGAGGTGCTCTTG
The DNA here is from genome assembly GCA_028564935.1 of Neosilurus hyrtlii. Taxonomy (NCBI): domain Eukaryota; kingdom Metazoa; phylum Chordata; class Actinopteri; order Siluriformes; family Plotosidae; genus Neosilurus; species Neosilurus hyrtlii. The sequence continues at coordinate 25,569,503 of JAOUQZ010000001.1, forward strand.
AGATGCATGATGGTATCAGTTAGCTGAAGCCTTCCTGATTTGTAAACTTGAAAGTGAGTGTAAGGACTAAAGTGAGGGTTGAAATAATGGAGCTGGGAGCCTCCTTACTGCAGAGTCCTTTTGGCTAGCATTAATGCACCGCACGCTGATGATGACATTGTGGATTGAAGCATTTCCATTGTACTAATTCTGCAGGCTGAACGAAACGGGGTGTCCTGGGAAATGGTGGAAGGCTGTGAAAATCTTTCTGCGATGCCTTTCGGGATACTTTTAGGAGATGTTTCAGGAGGCTGGCGTGTATCCAGAGGGCTAATGAGGGCTACCCGAGACTATATGTTCCCTTTGACCTGAATGAGGTGGTAGGTCATAGAAATGGGTGGCGTCGAAGATGGGTGGCGTCCCATTTTGGGTTAAAAACAGCGTCAGGAGACAGTGTTTTTGGTCTGGAAGGTCGGGAGGTCTGAATTGTTTTGGACACCAAGGTGATGACTTTGTCCTTATGGACGGACGGCGTCTTTTGATATCTTTTAAGCAGGAAAAGGGAATGTATAAGAAAGGGCTACATGATCGAGAAATGAACAGGGTGTTATTGTAGAAATGTACTTCCTGATCCAATTTCCTTCACTGTTGCGCACGAGTTTTTTCTTTGCTTTTCCTTTTTAAGGTGCTTATCAGAGAAGAAACCGTTTCAGATTAGCATGCTATGCTAATGGGCCTATTGTGCTAATTTGTATCCGTCAGCCAACACGGAACTGCTTCAGTATCGGTTGTTAAAAACGCTGCTGCAGGCTGTCATCTGGTGGCTTTCATTTATCTTCGCACGCCACTTCTGGAGGCGCCTTGATATGTGTAGCGTTTCCAGTAAGCTGGCGATTTTCATTATTGCTCGCGGGGCCTTTGTGTTATTTCAAAGTGTGTGCGTCTGTCCGTGGCCCTCAATCTCTCACTCGACTTTTGTAAGTGGAGTCACATGCGCAAATTATTTATTTATTTATTTATTGGTAGTGTTGAATGTGTAGCCAGTGCCTTGCAAGAAGTGGTTCTACACACTGGCTCATCTCCTACACAATGGGAGTAATCTGATCCTCCCAAGCGCACCAAGGCCGAAGATCTTCCCTCATGAACTTCATGTCAAAAATTGTCCCCTTCTTGCCTGATCATTTTTCTTTATGTGACCTGTGCACTGCTCCAGGATTACATTGCTGCTTATTATGATGATTACACTTGATATTTTCATGGGGTTTAAAAAAAAAAAAGAAAAAAGAACACACTGGTGTGTGAATAGCTGTGGTGGGTTGGAATGCTGACGAGGAGCATCTGAAACGTGTTCCAGAAATAGTCTGAATTTTTTCGAGAGTTACTGCGCTGTCCATGCTCAGGGCTATGAAAGGAATTCATTGTGTTGCTTGCTTCCATAACTTCGTAGTAGGGTAATTCGACAGTTTATGCTTGGTTTAGCATGTACAGCTAAGCATAAGAGCACACTTCACCAGCTTTGGTGTTTTATCTGGAAACTTATTAAAAATATCAATGCTTTCATGCACCGGTTAACTTTAGACGTCTCCGGCATTTCTGTATTGTTGAGATTTAGGAATTGCTGTCAAGAGAGTTGGATAGAAAAGGGTTGTGGACTCACAATTAAGTTCTTTTTATATTGCTTTAAATCATGGGTGATTTATTGCAAGGTGATGCAATGACAGTATATATACTCTTTAGACTAACCAGAGGTTATTAGAGACCAGAGTTAACCTGCGAGAGCTTGCGTGCTCCCCAGTTCTCGCTAAATGTTGGGTTATTTCGTGTCAAATTGTCAGGTTTTCAGAAAACTTTATGCCCGTGTAACCTATACCTATACCCCCGAGAAATACGGCTCCTTGAAATTTTATGACGATGTGTAAAAGTAAGATTTAGTTCTGCAGTACGGTGCACACTAGAAATGGTGAACGAATTTATATTACCCTGAATTCAATGTCCAGGAATTTCAGTTACAAATCTCTCAAATATCTTGGTGTCCAACATCATAACGGTCATAAAATGATCACTATATCAGCGCCAAACTAATTAGTGGAGACCAACTCGAAACCCATGATACACTTTCAAATGCTGATCGAGTTATGATTGATTTTGTGTGCGGTCCAATCTGAGACGTAACGGAGACTTTAAGGCAAACACTTAACCACATTTATGTATTTATTGTATTTATTATTATTTTTTTATACATTTTTCATCAGTTTAACCTAATTATAAACTGTGGAAAGTTCACAAACACTTCACAAAGTGTTCAAAGTTCCTAGTAGAGATGTAACTGGACACCAAATTCAGGAATTATTCTTTTATCTAGAAGCCGAGGGAATAGATTTCTTTATATTCAATAAATGGATTCACTTTTAGGCAAAGATGTTTTTGAAAGCAGTACCAACATCTTAAAAGTAATAAAGGACATAAACTGAATTTTACGACGTGACTGTGGATACAAACGTGGATGCTAAATACCCATGTAGGCTTGCATGCATGTACTGATGGCTTTCTTTTTTTTTTTTCTTTAAAATTCTTTTCAGTTTGAATTTATAGAAAGTTGAAATAAATTAAAAAATACAATTCCGCAGGTAAGTGAATAGGTGGCTTAATTTATTACTGTGGTTAAATGTTTGCCTTAAAGTCTCCGTTACGTCTCAAATAGGACTGCAAAGAAAATCGATCATAACTCGATCAGCATTTGAAAGTGTATCGTGTCTAATGTAGGGGTTTCGAGTTGGTCGCCACTAATTAGTTTGGCGCTGATATAGTGACAATTTATGACCATTATGATGTTGGACACCAAGACATTTGAGATGTAACTGAAATTCCTGGACATTGAATTCAGGAAAATATACAAATAAAAACTATGCCCCTCATTAATTAAAAAAAAAACAATAGTGGTTCTTCTGAACCTTGTTTGCTTTTATTTAATGGGTTTTGAAAAGGGTTAAGAATGATAACATCCACAGGGATTTTTTTAGGGACTGAAAGTTCAGTAATGGTTAATCTCACCCTGAATATGACAGTAGAAATTGATTCTCTGCATGGTGATCTAACCTTATGTGAAATTTGAGGATCCTGTGAGTAACGTTTTAGGATTTATTGAGCGTTAAATATGAAAAAAATCGCCTGAAATTGACTACATTTTTTAAAATTCTAATTGCTGTCAAATCATCAATGATGGTCCAATCTTCCTGAAATTTTTAGGTTAAATTTTTTTTCATGATTATTTATATATATATATATATATATATATATATATATGTATGTGTGTGTGTGTATATATATATATGTGTGTATATATATATATGTATATGTAGTTTTTCTTTGAAGAAAATCTGATTTCTGATCTGTTTTGATAGGAATAAACCCATTTTAAATTCTCGCTATCGGCTCCCTGTACTATTCTGTGTTAACCGTTGTACGAGTGGCAATTGATAGCTGTGTCATGAACATGTTCGACCACTATCAAACCTGACGTATGACCTAAATCCAACCGCATACTCCTCCTAGTGTGTATTATGTACCGCGCCTTAATAATGATGTATCATTTCTTGCTCGTTCTGCTCATCAAATTGTAAATTATGCTGCATATTTATGTGGTTAAGTAACTACTTTCCTTTAGGCTTTAACGCGTAATGAGTTCTTGTTGTTGGAATCCTTTTTCCAATGCTTAATGATGTCCACCACTATTTAGAAGTGTATGTGGTTAGACTATTTTGACTATGTAAATTTATGCATTTAAAAGGGTTATTCTAGCGGCTGGAGGGGGGGGGGCCTGGATTGAATACAGTTAGCTAATAACCATTCCGTACATAAGTGTATTATTATCAGTATTATTTATTTATTTATTTATTTATTTTAACTTTCACAAAATCGTATTTGTGTCACACTATTGTGCACTGTCGGCCTATATTTTCATCAGTCCTCTTCATCATTACTCATATGCTTGATTCGTCTCCTTGCTTGGACCCCTGGAATCGCTGCACTTTATTACTCATTGCACAGACATACTTTTATCGTCATTACACAACAGACTTGAGTATGTTTAATAACACCAACTAAATTTAGCATTAGTCCCTCACTTGGCAGTTTTGTACATCACATTGCGTAACATTTCTGCTTCTGTTGCACTCGTCCCTCATTCCGCAGCTGTCTGCTAAACAACCATCCCCGAGAGTTTGTGCATTCTTCCACTGTCGTTCCTGAAATGTCAGGGCTAGTGAAATGTAAATCACCCTGAATTCATCTTTCTGAAATTCAATGGATGAGCCAGAAACATTCTTTGTGGTGGAGGAAAAAAAAAAGGGGAAGAAAAGCATCTCGGTGGCCTCCATGAAGCTTTGTGGAAACTGTCAGCTCTTTAGTTGGGGACCCTTACCTGAAATTAAGGCCAGCTTTCTGTAAGACCGTCCCAAACACTGATATGGTAAATAGAACTGTCTTCAGATCAACACGGCTGCTTCTTATTCCACTAATCCTTCCGCAGCTTAAACTTCTTCAAGTGTGACGAGTCCAGTCGAGATCATGAGCTGATTAAGAATATGATTAGGATGTTTTCTTCCCAGAGGCCTTGTTTACAAACTCGGTGATATGTAGGTCGCACTCCATAAACCACAGCCAATGGTCTTTTTGTTCAGTGTTTCCAACAGTGACCCCATTATGTTGGCACGGCTTGGCCATATGACATGTACACCGATCAGCCATAACATTAAAAACATTTTAACCACTAAAGGTGACATGAGTAACATTGATCATTAAGTTCCAGTAATACCTGCCAAAAAGTAGGATGAATTAGGCTGCGAGTAAACAGTTTTCAAAGTCGATGTGTTGGAAGCAGGAAAAATGAGCAAGCATAAGGATGTGAGTAACTTTGACAAGCTTGTGATGGCTAAACGACTGAGTCTGTAGCTGGCGTGTTCTTGGTATGCGGTGGGAAGTACCTAGCAAAGGTGCCCCAAGGAAGGACAACCAGGGAACCGGCAAGAGTGTCATGGAAGCCCAAGGTTCACTGATGCACGTTGGGAGCGAAGCCTGGTACGGCCGATGTGATCCCACAGAAGAGCTACTGTAGCACAAACCGCTAAAATTGTTAATGCTGGCAGAACCCATGGTGCGTCAGAACCCATTGTGCATTGCGGCTTGCTGCGTATGGGGCTTCCTAGCCAGTCAGGTAGTGGTATCGTTATGGCTGATTGTTACGTAATAGCCAATCACTGCTAGCTGTTGCTAACTATGATCGGATATTAGTCAGTTAATAGGACTTCCACTTTGTTTCCTGGAAACTGACTAGACAAACTAGTGGTGGCTCAGTGGTTAAGGCTCCGGGTTACTGATCAGAACGCCGGTTGTTCAAGTCCTGGTATCACCAAACTGCCATGAGTGCGCCCTTGAGCAAGGTCCTTAATCCTCAACTTCTTAGGTGTATAAATGAGATGTAAGTCACTCTGGATAATGTCGTCCGCCAAATGCCGTAAATGTACCTAATGTCATAGGTTACGTTTAGCGAGTTAAGTGCATAATGCAGGCTACAGAGCAGTTTTTGATGTAGGGTTTGTGCCACTGATGAATAGTCTGAAAGTTTTTGGCCAATATTTCCTCACATCACACTTAAACGTTTTTACTATTTCGTACGGCTAATTGCGAAATGGCGTTGTTTGCTAGCAGAAGAATTACAGTACGGGTCTCTGAAGTTTGTTATTTTCAAAATATGGTCCATCACTCATACATGCTAATTCACCAAACGAATGCAAATGTTCTAGCATCAACCATACTGGCTTCGTCTGATGTGTGTAGTGCAGCAGGCAGTGGAATTTGGATACCTGCTATAGTTGTAGCATTGGCATTTGTCACCTTATTGGCTCTTTAAATGTATCAACGTACCAAAAAACGTGCCATTTTGTGAAATCCAACAAGGAACGTGTTCATATTTTATTTTCTACTTTCTCGACTAGCGTATCTGCATATAGCAACGGAAGCATGGACTGGCGTTCTGAGTCGCTCCAACACCTTTTGGCTATTTTAGCCAAACAAAAGATGAAAATAATGGTGGAAGATTTTCAAACCCCCATTCTGGCCTCCAAGTGCTGGCGTCCCACACGCTTGTAGGTTTTGGCAGTCTTAGCACGAACACATGAGCCTGGTATTGGATTGCGCTCCATCACCGATGATGGCAGGCAGCCATTCAGAACGCCACGCTCATGAGCTCATGTTTCCTCCAGCTCTTTACGAACATATAGAGCTACACTTTAGCATGTTTTTCGTAGCTTTGTGGGGACAAAGATTCAGTTGTCTTGCAGTCTTGGCCAATGGCGAAGCAACTCAAAGGGCATCGAGTCCTAGTCGACATTCATTCACACACTAAGCTCATTTTTTTAGACTCAGATTTGTGGAAAGGGTCTTTTTATTCTTTACTTTGGCTGTAAGTGTTGGACCACTTATAAAAGCAGTCACTCGTATATTATTAAAAAAACAACAGAATATTGCTATAATGGAAGTGATAACATGATGCAACTTGTTTATAGATGTTCAACAAGTATTTTCTGTCGTTCTTTAATGACTTATAGTTGTTGGCAAATTGCTGTGGTATAAAACACAAGACGAGTGAAACATCTGGTGGTCATGCTGTTAATGGAGTGTAATCAAATTCTCAGTGGTACTCAGTTGCTAATTATTTTCCCACAACAGCACATCACGGAGTGATGTAATAATGTTTTCTTGTGCAACGATCTCTGAGATGTTTGACCCACATTTCCAGGTTAAGACTTGTTTGAGCGGTAAACGTCGCAGGACGTGTCTCTGCTTGCATACAGTACATGCAAGATAAATGGTTTGCAACTGAAACGTAATCCTAGCAATCATCGTTCCGTTAGTGTGACAGACGTTCACAGCAAGACAAGGGCGAGTTGTTATCAGAGTGCACGCCGCTGACAGTGAGATAAGCTGTACCCCCATGAGCAGTGGCTTATCTTTATTGTTTGTGGCTTTGATAGCGTAAGTGCTTCGGGCTGTGATATCTTACAGCATGGACCGTGTAAACTTTTACACCGGTTAAAAATGACAATCCCATATTTTAGTGAGACCTGCTAGATTAGATTGGGATTAATAGGCCACGCCTCCTTCACTGGGACTGATACTCACAGGCCACACCTCCTCCTTCGCTGAGACGCTACACTCTTTCTCCACACCTTCACTGAGACTGATACTCATAGGCCACACCTCCTTCACTGAGATGAACACCCATTGGCCACACCTCCTTCGCTGAGACTGATATATAAAAGCCACACCTTCAGTGAGATTGACACCCAAAGACCACACCTCCTTCATTGAGACTGACATTCATAAGACACACCTTCACTGAGACTATTACACATAGGCCACACCTCCTCATTGATACTGGCACTCAAAAGCCACTGCTCCTTCACTGAGAATGATACTCATAGGCCACACCTCCTTCACTGAGACTGATACTCACAGGCCACACCTCCTCCTTCGCTGAGACCGATACTCATCATCAACACCATCACCGTGACTGATACCTATAGGCCACACCTCCTCCACTGAGAATAACACCCATAGGCCACACCTCCTTCGCTGAGACTGATATATAAAAGCCACACCTTCACTGAGACTGACACCTAAAGGCCACACCTCCTTCATTGAGACTCTTACTCATAGGCCACACCACCTTCACTGAGACTGACACACATAAGCCACACCTCCTTCACTAATTCTGGTACTCATAAAACACACCTCCTTCAGTGAGACTGGCACTCATAAGCCACACCTTCTTCTCTGAGACTAATACACAAAGGCCACAGCATTTTAAGTGGGACTTAAGCACAAGCCATGCCTACTTCACAGAGACTCACACACTCAGCCGTACCTCCTTATAGGGTGTGACGAACACGTGATTCCTCCTATATTGGATTTACTCCTACTTTTTACCGAGACTGACGTACAAAGGCCACACCTCCTACATATTTCCAGTTTTCTAGGAAGGCTGGAAACTTGGGTACATGCATAAATAATTACTATAAATTAAATGTAGTGTGTGTGTGTATGTGTGTGTATGTGTGTGCATCTTGTAATGGCTTGGAATTCGCTTTGCAGCTGGTTTTTTCGTGACACTGAGAGGTGGTGATGAATGAATGAATGAATTAAAAGTTTTTCATTATAAACATTGATAAAAGCTTCGACAACATCATGCTATGAAATTTTAATCCGACCAGGCCTATTAACAATACATTTTTCCACACAGTGTGTGAGTGCACGCCAGTGACATTTTGAGAAATTGCTGTGTTACTCAAACATCTTTGCATTTCCACATTTTTTCCGAAACCCATTTGGATGAAAATAGAGTTGTTATCGAAGAGGTCTGTGGTTTAAAGGAAACTAAAATGCATGCGTCTGTTTTCGACTCCAGATGGATCCTTCACACGTCCTCGTTCGCTCTCTCGCTCACCTCAAGGCTTTGTGGGTCTAAATTTAGTTTTGCTGATCTTGTTTGCCAAGCTTTGCTCTGTCACATTAAGCCCCAGTGTGTGACTGAAGCAGATTTAATACCCAGCACCTCATAAGCCCAATTAGCTAAAGCCACTCTGTGTGTATGTGTAAGATGTGCCCGAGTACTTTTTCTGTTTCTGCTCCATTAAACAAGACTCTTTTATGGAGCTTTTATGCTAAACACTGCTAAGAAAGTAGAAACTGAACCATGGCAGAGAAGCTCATGGGTTCCAGTCTCCCACCTGGATTTACTGTTTAAATGCATTTAATTTACATTCACGCCTTATTCGTTCGGACTAATGCAAATGCCACGCCTCCTTCATTGGGACTGACTCAGAGGCCACAGCTCCTTCATAAGGAATGACAAAAAACCACACCTCCTTTACTTGGACTGACACATGAAAGCCACACCTCCCTTACTTGGATTGACATAAAGGCCACACCTCCTTCAGTGGGACTGATGTATAGAGGCCACACCTCCTTCAGTGGGACTGATGTATAGAGGCCACACCTCCTTTAGTGGGACTGATGTATAGAGGCCACACCTCCTTCAGTGGGACTGATGTATGAAGGCCACACCTCCTTCAGTGGGACTGATGTATAAAGGCCACACCTCCTTCAGTGGGACTGATGTATAAAGGCCACACCTCCTTCAGTGGGACTGATGTATAGAGGCCACACCTCCCTCAGTGGGACTGATGTATAGGTCATAAGGAATGACAAAAAAAACACACCTCCTTTACTTGGACTGGCACATAAAAGCCACACCTCCCTCACTTGGATTGACATAAAGGCCACACCTCCTTCAGTGGGACTGATGTATAAAGGCCACACCTCCTTTAGTGGGACTGATGTATAGAGGCCACACCTTCTTCAGTGGGGCTGATGTATAGAGGCCACACCTCCCTCAGTGGGACTGGTGTATAGAGGCCACACCTCCCTCAGTGGGACTGGTGTATAGAGAGGCCACACCTCCCTCAGTGGGACTGGTGTATAGAGGCCACACCTCCATCAGTGGGACTGGTGTATAGAGGCCACACAGGCAGTCAGTAGGACTGATGTAAGAAAAGGCAGAGTCCACTGTGATAGCTTTAAAACCATTCAGGGTTATGAATTTATTACCCATAATACCTTACTGAGAGTGATGTCTTTACAGTAGTAGTTTATTCTAATTGTCTTCCACAGTTAGTGCCTCGAATCGTAAATACTTGCAGGTATTAAATTATAAAACCCCAAACTCTGCTTCTGGAACGCAGTGACTAATGATCTGTTTATCATGGACTAATAAATGACTGAACTGAGAAATGCGTTCGCCGAGGCTGAAATCATGTTTGTTAATCATTATCACTGTATTATTGGCCTTTGTGGTTTTGATTATATTACAAGAACACGGTGCGGTGAATTCTCTGTTCTGATGGATCGGAAGGTGCTGATTGACAGCTCGGAGTGTAATTTGAATCACAGGATTATATTAATGCCCTCACTGGAAGACGTGAGCGTTTCTATAGCAAAAACTAGCACAAGAGCTTAGAGTATATGTCAGACAATCTACATAAACCTCAAGTCTTATAATATACAGATTCGAATTACAATTATTAATAAAAAAATGTATTCGTTGGCAGGGGTGAAGCTGTGCTGATGCGATATTATGTTTTTGTCATGGTTGCTGTTCACCCCTTCATGATGTGCGGGTGCTGGTTGTTCACTCCTGAACGGCTGGCTCCATGTTAAGGGCTTATTTGTGACTTGAATAATGAGCAGTGATGCATAAATAAACGTTTTTATATTACCGTGGCCGGTGTAGAAGTTGAGGATAATGGTGCTAATAACGGTGATGTTTGATTGAAGATGTAGGGAGGGCCTCTCGTGCTGTTTCGAATGAGTGAGTGAGTGTGGGCCAGCATACAAAAGAGCCCTGTTTAAAATCAACGCTCGTCCGATGTAATCAACATCTGAGTAAAATAAAAATGTCTCGAAAGGCCAACTTGTGAAACGAGGGCGAAAATTACAGAGAGCCAATCAGGGGGAATGTAGAGCTCGGCGTGGAGGAGTCGAAATTTAAACCTCAGGATGAAGAAAATGGAATTTCTTACTTTAGGCCTTGTACTGAAGAGCCCACATCACAACATAAACAAATCAGAAAAAGTTACCATTAACCATAGATTAAACTGGATTAAATTACTACCATTAAGATAAAAAGATTTTCCCTTGATTGATTGATTGATTTTATTATGGGATGCCCCATGTAAAGGAATAGACCGCTTAGCGATGCCTTACCAGCAGCTGTTCCTTTGTCTCTCTCTGTCTTCGTTCCCTTTTTCTTTGTCACAGTGTCCTTCCTTGTAACACTCTGTGATGCCACAGACAGGTGCAGAAGCCCATCGTCAACTACTGATTGACCCGCACGCTCTGTTATGACCTCACACACACAGAGGAGGCGCTACCACCCTGGGACATTGCACCCACAAAGTGGTCTGACCCATTACATCATCCCACAATAATAATTGCTATGAGCGGTGCATGAAGCTCTACAGGGTGGGGTGGAGTGATAATGGCTCAGAGTGTGTAGGTCAATCAGTAGGTGATGTCACGGAGAGGGGTTACCAGAGTGGGTAGGTCATTCAGGGGCTAGGTGATGTCACAGAGACATCATTTTGACAAAGCGGCAAAGAGACAGAGACACAGAGTCCAGTTCCTGTAAGAGCATCGCTAAGTGGTCTGTCCCATTTAAAATAAATAAATAAAAATGAAAACACCTCTCAGTCCTTTTATTAAGACGGCACGGTGGTGCCGTTGGTAGCACGTTCGGCTCACAGCAAGAAGGTCCTGGGTTCGAGTCCCGTGCCCGGCGTGGGCGTTTTTCTGTGGAGTTTGCATGTTGTCTTGTACATATGTGGGCTTTCTTAATCTGGGTACTCCAGTTTCCTTCCAGGGTCCAAATGCATGCACAGTAGGTTAATTGGCTGTTTCAAATTGTCCTAGGTATGAGTGTAAATGCTTATGTGTGTGTGTTGGTTCTGCAATGGTCTGGCGAGCTGTTCAGTGTGTACCCCGCCTTTGCCCAGAGTCGGCTGAGTTAGGCTCCAGCCTCGCCGTGACTCTGTTCGGCGAGTGGGTGAGTCCTCTTAATGTGTTCAAGACGATGCATGTAAACCCCCCCCATTTATTCTCCAGCGGAAAATTCGGCGGAACTCTGAGGAAAGTACAGTTAAATAAACAAAAATAAAATGTAATGAAGCACTGAAGCAAAAAGTAATCATGTATGTGTATTTAATTCCAGCAGTTTCTTTCTTCCGGCAGCGCTGTAGTGTTGTGAGGTGTTTAATGTTACTGTAATACCATTGTAATGGGATTCACTCTGATATGTGAACCATCTGTGAAAAAACAAAAAAAAAATTATCTGATTTATGAGATAAAAGTCTTTCATACAGGGTGACCCAAAAAAACCCTCCCACATCTTAAAGGGAAAAAAAGGGTTAAAAATAATCAGATTATTATTTACCCACATGGCACTTCATGAAACAGGAGAGGCGGTGCTATGGTGCTGGTAGTCAGAACTCAGCTATCCTCAGTCACCAGCATGTCGTGGTCGGGAGCACACTGTGCGTTCGCCATGGAAGCGTTCTTCACAAACAACTGCAACTTTTGGAGACGTTTCAGGAATCCATGGAACCAAAACGTTTCCGATCGGAAAGCTATCTTGCCGTGGGAATTTGAAACTTTCAGAGCAACAGGCTCAGCTTAAAAAAAAAAACCAATTTTTATATATATATATATATATATATATATATATATCACATGGTTAAACTAGGAGCACTCGTACGCTTGAGAATATTGAAGTGTTGAGGTGACATGTTGTGCAGTCTCAGAGACGCTGGAATCTGCAAGGAGAAAACCTTCACTTCCATCCGTTCAAAAGTTTATTGAATGAAGTTTCATGTGTTCAAATTATGATTAGATTATCTTTAACGATCGTTTTCATTTACCTTTGAAGTGTTGGTGGTTCATGTATTTTTTATGCATCATGGCGGCACGCTGGCGTAGTGGTTAAGACGTCCGCCTCACAGCAAGAAGGCCCTGGTTTCAATTTTGAGGCTGAGGAGTTTGCATGTTTTCCCTGTGCCTGTGTGGGTTTCCTCAGTGTACTCTGGTTTCCTCCCACTGTCCAAAAACATGTACATTAGTCTAATTGGCTGTTCCAAATTGCCCCTAGGTGTGGATGTGAGTGTGAATGGTTGTGTGTCTGCAAAGAAGGTCTGTCTGAGCTGTGCAGGATATACACCGCCTTTGCCCAGTGTCGGCTGAGATAGGCTCCAGCCTCCCTGCGACCCTTGTAGGATTAAGCGGTTCAGCAAATGAGTGAGTGAGTGAGTAAAATCATCACATATAATTCCTAATCTGACGCTTCACTGTGTCATCTTGAAATGTTTATGTAACATCAAATTCATCAATGAGGTTTTGCTCCACTGGCATTCAGGAGGAAGTGCAGAGGAAATAAAAATAATAAACCACCCCCCGCAACCTCACTTCCTGTGGTGTTGCTATTGTGGGCCATATCCTGAGGATGCAGGCTGAAATAGCGCCGTGTTTTCTCCACGTGCTCACACTGTGGCTTCATGCGTTCTGGGTGGTGATCACAAGATTGTTCTGTAAACAGGAAGTCCTGTTTCAAAACACAGAGCTCAGGATTCCCCAATCAAAACGCTTTCAGCAGCATCAAGATCACTTTCATTTAGTGTTCTGTTTTCTTAAGCGCAGAGCCAGCACCAAGAAACATTCAGTGTCACTTAAAATGTAGGTTTATACTCATGACTTGCCGTGATGAGTCACAGTGATGACATCACCCCTTTATTACTGTATAATAAGCTGATTGTAATTAATTGTCTCGTATAATAGACCAGTGAACTGCGTAAATTGCCACGGCATCATATTTGAATCAGTTTGACTAGCACCATGCTACATTATTGACATAAGGAATTAAACAAGGCTGCTGTAGTTAGTGCTGTTGACTCTAATTAGATTTTATGGCATTTGGCAGACGCCCTTATCCAAAGTAACTTACGTGAGGGTCCAGGGCCTTGTTCAGAGGCCCAACTGTGACAGCATGGTGATACAGGGTACACGGTGGTGCAGGGCCCTTAACTAACCACTGAGCCACCACTATCCATTGTCTACTCTTCTAGAAGGTTCTTGGTTCGATCCTCTTAGCTGACTTGGGGTCTATTTGTTGTCCATGCATTTAATTTGATGGAAAATCCTTGGAACAAATTCGTTCCTGCTCTCGGGTTTGAGTCCTGTGCTGGGCGAGGGCAGAGTTTGCATGATCTCCCCATGCTTTCTTGGGTTTCCTCCGGGTACTCTGGTTTTCTCCGACAATCCAAAGGCATGCACATTAGGCTATGTGGCTGCTCCAAATTGTTCCGGAGTGTGAGTGTGAATGGTGGTGTGTGTGCTTTAGCCCTGCGATGGTCTGCCCAGCTGTTCAGGGTGTACCCTGCCTTTGCCCTGTGTCGGCTGAGATAGGCTTCAGCCTCCCGGTGACACTAATAGGATAAGTGGTTTGGAAAACGCGTAGGGAAAAGTGAATATAGAACCTTATATAGAAATGCTAATATAAATCTATGATTTGCTATTATTTGGGAATACTCTTAAAATCACTTCTGACCAACCAGAATCAAGGACTCATTGAGGACATAAGGGGACATAAAGCTTTTAAATTTAACCACGTACTGTAGGTCTATATTACGTGTTTGCTTTATTCATTTCATTGACATTTTGATGCATATCGGAGATTGTGAGTGAATAAACTGTAATAAAAAAAAGAAATTAAAGTGAGACACCGTCGTAGGCTGGGAACAGGTTCAATATGTTTTTAATCTTTAACAAAATAAAGGACTCCAGATGAGTCATTTGAATCGGTTGCGTAAGAAGAGTGCAGCTGGCTCTGCATTTATGTCATATGATCCAAATCAGATGCTCAAAGCATGACTTTAGCATGTGTTTTTCTTTGCAGAACAGCGTGCTAGACATTGTTTAGCATTCTCTGCATGTGATCTGTTCGTGAAAAATTCATTTGATCAACAACAACAAAAAGAATGGAAGCATTGTAATGAGGCTACACAGGAAGCCCTAATAATCCTGGTATTTATATTTATTATTTGATTATTTTGATCTGTTAATATGTAGGATAAAAATGCAGAAATAGGAGGTTGTATTGATTTGTTATGCATCTTAAAATAGTTTTTTCTTTGCCCCCACGATTTATATTCTGCGCGTTCGCTGTTTTTAAAAGAAGCAGACTTTGGACCCTACGGGCCTGAAATATGCAGCCAAATAGTTTAAATACTTCGAAGCTCAATGCTTTGTTTGGCTGTTCCCCAGCAACCAAGGTGCTTTTATAAGGAAATAAAACGTTTTCAGTAAAAGGAACTGCACTTGTTCTGTATATGGCTAGTCTCAAAGTGGCACTTTGCTAAATACTAAAGGCCGAAAACACTGGAGCAGGATAGTGGCGTTTGAATGCCAGGACTGAGAGCCAGTAAAATCTAGCAATAAATTGGATTTTATAAAACACAGACAGGTTTTGGTCTTGGTGGTGCAGTGCGTCGCTGTACTATTTTTCGCCTGCCTCAGCATGGATGATTCTGCAGTTAGTTGTTGAAGGGGAAAAGAAAGGGCGGTGTGTCTGGACTTATCCTCCACAATGTTTATCCCATTAGCTCATTTTCTGGTCATTGATTATGCTTGCGGTCAATCGGGAATGCTGTAGTTGTCATGTATTTCGTTCAAATATGTAGCCTGCAAGCTAATTGTACCTGTGTGCCCATTTCCCCCCCTCAGCACTGTAATTTAGCTTTTTGCATGTGTAAACATAAAATAAACCAACAAATAAAACAGAACTTGCACACCATTTTTAGCAAAGTTAGCCAAGCTAGCTAGCTAAACACAATTCTGTTGATAATGTTTGTGCCTAAGCTTAGCTAATGCTCCATATTTGTTTACAGTCCAGTTGAACGAGGAAAATATTAGCTATTTAGGAAATATGAGTCTAAATATTATATAATTAAATGATAATTAAGCAAGCTTGCTAAAAATAATCTGTTATACTATGGTGTTCAGTAGCAGAGGTTGCTAGGAAGCTGAGGTAACTCTTATATTAAAGGCTCTAGCTTGGAAATGTTAGCATGAGGCTAGCTTATATTTTGTAAAGCAGTACTTAGCAAAGTTATCTAAAAAGCTAGCTGATGTTTACAGATGTATACATGTACATTTTTAACTAGTCTTTATTTTTTGGCCTACATTTACAGATATGCCACTTAATATTTTTTTATTTATTCTTTCTTACTTTTATACATATTTCTTCTTTCACTGCTACTTTTTTATTCATTGATTATTTTTTTCTATTTTATTTCTGACTGCATTTTTAATTATTTGTGTTTATTTCACACTTTAAATATAGGAAAGACTATAAGACTTTGTCAGCTTAAACAGTCATATTTAGCTAATAGGCTAGTCATCTAGCCTGATTACTTAGAATATTTAACTAATATATTGTGTAAACTCTAAGGCAAGGTTGCTAATAAAAGCAAGGCCAAGGTTATGTTGTCATGGGTTTGCTAGCAAGCTAAATAAAGGCATACTATAGGGTTTAAAGCACTCTAGAAGTTATTTATTTGGCAGGAAATCTATATTATGTGAACCGGTATCCAAGCTCCCTACTAGCATGCTAGCCTGGCAACTTGTTTCTATATTTATCTGCTTACAGATAGCGGCTGTTTTTCTTTATTTTTGATAATGGTTCCAGTTAGACCGGTGTGTTATGTAAGACCATGTTGGCTGTTGCACAAGTGCTGGTTTACTTTATGTGAAGCGGAAAGAGCAAATGTTATCTGCCGAGATACTTGGCTGTGTTCCCAGCCGTGAGTGCCGTGACGCGGTTGAAAGCTCCTCGTTCTTTGAATATTTTCACCCACAAAGCAGAAACTGCGGTCGCTTGTGGTTCAGAATGTGGGGAAAGATCTCACCTCTAGATAGTGTTTCAAAACTGTTAGTCAAACACAAGGCCAAAAATAAAAACACAAGGCAGGTAGCAAAAGCACAACCATGTCTGATCTGCGCGGTTCCACCGTCCTGCATGTTCCACTTCTCAGCAATGCTGTTATTGTGTAGAGCGTGAAAAATTGGCATCTTAGAGTTTGCGTGCTCTCATTTTAGGATGATCTCATTTCCCAAATTGCGCCTCCTCTTTTATTTTGGTTTGTTTGATTGTTTTTTTTTTTTAATGGCTTGTACTTGCTCCCCTTCCTTGTGTCTTTGTGCCTGCTTTAAAGGATGAGAATAAAGGTTGAAAAGAGTAGAAATCTAAGACAGAAAGTGATGCTAAATCACATGTATTGTAATTGTGTAATGTATTGTTGTTGTTATAATCATTCTTACTCACTCATTTGCCAAATCGCTCAATCTTAGGGTTGCGGGGAGGCAGGAGCCCATCTTAGCTGACGCTGGGTGATGCACCCTGAACAGCTCGCCAAACCATCCCAAACACACAGCCATTCACAATCACACTCAGTCAATTTGGAACAGCCAGTTAACCTAATGGATGTCTTTAGTCTGAGGGAGCAAACCGTAGTACGTGGAGGAAACCCACACAAGCATGCGGAGAACATGCAGACTCCCCATAGAAACGCTTGGGCTCGTGACTCGAACCCAAGACCTTCTTGTTGTGAGCTGATATATATGTATACGGCCTCACGGTGGCGCAGTGTTTAGCATGTCCGCAGCACAGCAAGAATGTCTTGGGTTCTATTCCCGGGCTCGGGCGTTTCTGTGTGGAGTTTGCATGTTCTCCCCGTGCTTGCATGGGTTTCCAATGGGTACCTCAAGCTCCTCCAACAGTCCAAAAAACATGCACAATCGGCTTATTGACTGTTCGAAATGACCATTAGACGTGAGTGTGAGTGTGAATCGTGTGGGTGCTGCCCTGCGATAGCCTGGCGAGCTGTCCAAGGTGTACCCCACCCTCACACAGAGTCGGCTGAGATAGGCGCCAGCCTTCCCGCGACCCTAATTAGGATTAAGCAGCTTAGAAAATTAATAGATGAATAACTGTCTGTTGGGGCATACAGTATGCAGGACAGTAAACTCTTGAGACTGATAGGATTCGAGAACCATTGATTCATAATCAGTCATTACAAATCTCAGGATTCAACACTCAGCTGATTTTTTTTAAATCCCACTCAATGTTTGCGTCTCCTGTATCTTTAAATCTCTAAAACTCAGATCTTAGCAAACTGACCCAATTTACATATGTATTGATGTAGTTCAGATGAGAACAGGATGGTGGATTTTGTAGTGTATTGATCACTGGAGAAGCTCCTTTGCGCTTCTTCCCGGTCATCTTGGACTCTGCAGTCTGCCGCCTCCTCATGCTGAATTATTTAACACAAGTGTGTGTTGTGCTATGCGATGACGCCAGTGCTCGCATCTGTTAGGGCCCTTAATGAGATGTTCTCAGTCGTTCTCCTAGCTTCTGTGCACTCTTGTGAGGATCAGAGAGGTTCTATTGCCATAGAGATTTTGTAAGCTTGCTTTATAATTTCATATTAGAATTTTTTTTTGTAAATTCTGTGATTTTTTTTTCTACTTTTGAATGCTTAGACACAGATTCTTCTTAAGAGTTAAATGGTGGTAATCAGCCATACCCTGTTCTCTCTTGGACTTTTGGGAGCCAGCCACATTTTCCTGCCTTGAATAAAGCGGTCTTATTTCGGCTACATTTTGAATGAAATGCTGGGCTTAAAGATGCTGTGAGCCATTTTAAATCTACTCACTCATTCGCTGAACCGATTGATCCTACTATTAAGGTCGCAAGGAGGCTGTAGCCAGTCTCTTCTGACAGTTGGCGAAGGTGGGGTACACCCTGAACAACTTGCCATGCCATCGCAGATCAGCACACACACAACCATTCACACTAACATCTAGGGGTGATATGGAACAGCCAATTATGCTAAAGTGCATGTCTTTGGACTTTCTGAGGAAACCGGAGTACCCAAAGAAAACCCACGCAAGCACGAGGAGAACCTGCAAACTCCACAAAGAAACCCTTGCCCAGCCTGAGACCTGATCTCAGGACCTTCTTGTTGTGGGGCGGACATGCTGACCACTATGCCACTGTGCCACCCCTGTTTTCAATACAGAGCATGTGAATAAAATATTATAAATTAAATATCTGTTCCATAAACATCCAGTGATGTTTCATTAAGCTCCGCCCCTTTACCTAGTCTAAGTAGGATTTTTCTTTTTAGTGGTTGTGGCTTTGATGGTAATGCTGATGGGCGGGGCTGTAGGGGAGTGTGTGCGATTGTAAAATTACTCTGTTTGGTAAGCACATCGGCCTCAGAGCAAGAAGATCCGGGGTTTGCGTCCTGGGCTTGGCAAGGGCGTTTCTGTGTGACTTTCCATGTTCTCCCCATTCTTTGTCTGCTATAATAATGCTAATTAATAAGAATCGCAATTCAGACATGAATCGATTTTTTTCGGGGCCCCCAGTATGTATGTACGTGTGTGTGTGTGTGTGTGTGTGTGTGTGTGTGTGTGTGTGTGTGTGTGTGTGTGTGTATATATATATATAT
>JAOUQZ010000001.1:25597530-25609075 GCA_028564935.1 Neosilurus hyrtlii
GGGTTTTCCAGTTTCCTTCATTCTCCCAGAAATGTGCTGATGAATGAGTTAATGAGTGTAAGTTGTCTGTATGTATGAATGAGTGTGTGCATGGTGCTCGGGGTTGAACCGGCATCCCATACAGGGCGAACTCTCTGGTGCCCAGTCCAGGAAAAAAACGCATGTACTACTCACTGTATTTAAAACTACGTTCTTTTCACGTCAAGATCATAGCGAATCATAACTCAGAATTTACGTGTGTGTGAAATCTTTTCTTGTCTCTTATTCTTTAACACCTTTATTTCTCCTTCCCTCCCTCCCTCCTCCAGCCCGGATGACATTGGCAGCTGCTGGTACATCCTGCTCTCTGGATCAGTGTTCATCAAAGAGTCCATGTTCCTGCCCAGATCCAGGTATGTAACACAGTGTCACTGAAATGTCAGCGTATCTAAATCACCACCATGTTGCATCATACAGGCTTTGAGGTTTAAATCAGAGCCCAGAGTTAACCGAAGCATTTGAACAGGGGTTGATGGGATTGTTTGAGAAACCAGAGCGGGACGTGTTGAGGCTGTGTTCCAGTGGGCCCGGCTCAAATCACAAGTCACTCAGTCACATTGTTGTTTATGCTGAAGGTCATGGTGTACTGTGTGACTGATTTAGTGCTCATTAGTTAAACATATTAAAGAATTAAACATTTGAGGATTGGGTTTAATTTGGCAGATAAAAAGCTAGTCATACCAACGCAGCTGTAGAAACAATGTATTTTTAGTTTTCTAATTAATTTTAATGCACCACCGAATGTGGATGGTTGTCCTGTGTCTGGGTGTGCCCACCACAGGAAACCCAGTAAGGCTACTGTGTGACTGAGTTGATGCTGATTGGCTGTTATGTATCTCTGACGTGCATGATGATGGGTAGCAGTTAAACACACATTTATTACATTAATGAAACTGAAAAATGAGTGAAAAATAGAGGCTCATGCACCACCACTCAGACTCGCACAGAATAAAAAAATTTCAGCTGTGCAGACAAACTTTTATCGAACAAAACACCACGGAACATGAAATCGTTAAACGGATAATTAAACTGACAACCGAGTGAAAGACGGTGAAAGATGGTCACTCCAGACCATAGTCAGGAAACACGGGAGATTTATTTATTTATTTCCAGCCTCGGACACCTATCAATAGGGGGGTATATTGCGAGCTCCGCCTTGGGCAGTGCCTAAACCTACAGTATATTTTATTGAACTTGTTTCATGTTCAATAAAACAACAAAAATGTGAAAGCCGCTTTCCTTTTTCTTTTTTTTTTTTTTAGTAGATTAATGGGTGTTTTAAAGTCAATGTGATGAGTTAATAGTTAATATTCTGAAAGGGTTATGAGTTCAATCCCCAGGGCTTCTGGAGGGACCATTGTGTCCTTCAGCAAATTACTTTCAGCTTTCACGGAGCAATTACGGATCAGCTCGGATTAGATTCTGGCTTATTTATAATTACTTTTCAGTGGAAAAATGAATTCACGCTAATTAACAGGGGGTATTTAATTTTACACTACAGTAGCTCTAAAACGACTCCTGCACTCGAGAGTGAATGTACAGCACTAATGTGTTTATCATTCGTGTGCTGGAGTTTTGCTAAACTCACTCGTCATGTCCGGCAGGGGGACCACTGAGCATTCCCAATAAGTTTTACAATTATTTCATTATTTTGTTTATTTTGTTCATGCTCCAGTTACTTTTAATCTGAATACAGACAGGTCAGGACGCTCCAGGTCACATGACAGATGGTTGCATGCTTGCATGCACATCAGCAAAGAGCTCAAGCAAACACTTTATAACCTTCGCGATTAGAACCTTTGCTCTCCGAAAGAAAATATAACCCTCCAGAGAGTTGTTCACAGAAGAGCCGAAGTAAAAAAACAGTGGAAACATTTCTTCCTCTTCCTTTTTCTTTTCTTGTTCTTCCTCATCTTTTTCAGAATTTCCTTTTTTCTCTCCTCCCTTCCTCCTCCTCCCCTTCCTTCTTCCTCTTCTTCTACCCTTTTCTTCTTTTTCCCCTTTTTTACTTATCTTCCTTTTTCCTCCTAATCTTCTGTAACTTGTGCTTCCTTTTTTAAACTCTTCAATTTACTCTTCCTCAACCCCACTTTCTTTTCCTCCTCATCATTTTCTTCCTCTGCTCCTTCCTTTCTTTTTTTTTCTCATCCTCATCTTCCTATATCTCCTCCTTCTTCCCATTATGATCATCCTTCTTCTTCTTCTCCCTTTGGTTTTCCTCTTCCTTTTCCCCTCTTCTTCTTACTTTTCCATTACTTTCTCCTCCTTGTTCCCCTCCTCCACATCTCTTTCGTAATATTCTTCTCCCTTTTCTTCTTATCCTGCTTCCACTTTCTCAATCCCCTTCCTGCTTTTTCCTCTTCCACCTTCTCCTCCTCCTCCTCCTTGTTCTTTTTCTTCTACTTCTATTTTGTCTTATTTACTTCTTTAACTGCCTTTACTTTCTCTTCCTACTCATCTTTTGTTGCCTGTGCTGCCTTTTTAAGCACTTCAATTTATTTTTTCTCCTCCTCCCCTTCTTTTTCTTCATGTGCTCCTTCCTTATCCTCATCCTCATCTTCCTATATCTCCTCCTCCTTCTCCTCCTTCTTCCCATTATCATGATCACTCTTCTTCTTTTTCTTCTTCTTTTTCTTCTGCTGTGGGCTGCACTTTTTTCTTCCGTCGTTTTTTTTCTTTCCAAGATCGTTACTGTAGGGGTGATTATTTGTGTCTGATGTGCTTCATGGAAGGAAAATATGTATTTTTCACCTCCTCAGCCTTCGTACTTCATTAATATGTAGTAACTTTATTTACATTTTTTACACATTTATCTGCATTACGTTATTAAAACACACTGTTGTGTTCAAAACGTTAAAACATTAACCTTACATCCTGTCAGAATCATCTCAACATAAGATGCATGTTCGGGGAAAAGCGGTTGGATTCTTTAGTTGGGAGAATCGAGGAGAAATCCATCAGGAGGAGTAAAACAAAAATTATATAAATAAAATTTCGAACCATAGGATTATCAATTTGATCTGTTTCAGTTCCAGGTGAAGTCTAAAGTCCTTATTTTCCTCCCAATCATTTTAAAGCACAATAGCATGACTGAATTAATAATAATAAGAAGAAGAAGAAGAAGAAGAAGAAGAGAAATTGCTTGTTGCATGTTTGGTTAGAAGGAAATTTTGAAAAGGAGCTTGAAACTAGCATTGTGAGTGCCACCTGCTACTTCTGCCAGCGGTTATGTAACTAAACAAACTGAACGTAGGCATTTCAGGCTCAGACACCAACAAAGCCTCCATTGTTTAGCTCCTGATTAAACCTGATATTTAAATTCCCATATTCTTTGTGGCTGTAATTCCGACTTTGGCTTATAAAAGGTTTCTGATTTCTCAAAAATGTGTTATGACGCCTGCTTTCATTCTCCGAACTGTTTCCTGTTTTTAAATCTTTTGGTTCATCTCTAAATAAATCCCCAAAAAAGCTGCACAGGTTTCTGTTGACCGTAATCCGATATTTCCTCACTCTGACTTGTTCCCGGCGTTATACGCACTTTATACAGAGTAGTGTGTTGTCCAGATTCCGCTTGCTTTCATAGAAGCTCTACACCTTGACCCCAGTGTGCTGCTTCTTAGAAGACTTGAGGTGTTAATATGCGGAGTTCATTCTCGTGCTATCGTTCTCAGTGTATGACGAGTAGCTTTCTTCAAAGTACAGGGAGTCATTTTCTCTGCAGAAAATCTTCCCTTTTTAAAACGAAATTGTCAGTGAGAATGATGCCCACTTTTTAAATTTGGTTGTTTATTTATTTATTTTCAGTCTGCGTCTGGTTCTCATGTGCACTGAAACATACATGCAAGGATTCAGTTTGTAAAGGAAGAAAAAACATGGAATGAAAATTGGCAAAATTTGGCAAAAGTAAATCTCTAACAGTTAATAGTCGGCTGAGAGTTGCCCCGCAACTCTTGGCCAAGGCGGGGTACATCAGAACAGCTTGCCCGGTCATGGCAGGGCCAACACATACAACCATTCACACTAACTCTCACACCTAGGGGCAATTTGGAACCGCCACTAAGCCTAATGTGCATGTTTTTTGACTGGTGGAGGAAACCGGAGTACCCGGATGAAACCCACGCAAGCTCGAAGAGAACATGCAAACTCCACACAGAAATGCCCAAGTGCAGGAATCAAATTCATACCTTCTTGCTGTGAGGAGGACGTACAAACCACTGCACCACCGTGCCACATATGTTATATCTGTGGGGTCTTTTAAGGATTGGGTAAGTCGTTCACTATAGGAAGGGTTCGTATCCTACACACTAAGTCATGGACCAATCCGACAACAGCCTACTAACTGTCATGGTAAAATAATATTAATAATCATAATTAAAAAAATGATGATTGTGAAAGCTCGATTCGTTAATTTTTAATTTTTTTGGGAATCAAAAATAATGTGCATATAGACGTGACTGTAGGAAACTACATCAGTCTGAAGTTGGTCTGAACAGTGAGTTAATATAGAAAAAAGAAAAATGTGTTAGGCAATCACAGGCTCAACCTACTGCAAAAAGAAATGTATAAAGTTTATGTCAATTATAAAATTTATTTAATTATAATTATAACATAAATAAAATAATGTCAATTATAATTATAAAATAAATAAAATTTATTTTGACATGGGGAAAATTATGAATTGACGCCTAAGCTTTTTAGTACCCTAGGATTCATTTGAATTAAAATAGAGCTCCAAATCGGCTGTAATTGCCGTTTTCCCACAGCCTCTTTCTCAAGCAATGTACAGTGTCATTTAAATGCCAGCAAAGAGCTTATAATAATTCATATCATGCAGTTGTGTAACTATATAATGTACTGTATAAATTACTACCATTGTTTATTCTGGACTTGCTTCTGTTCTTGTGATTTTTGTTTTATTTTTTTTTTCAGAGCAGTTTTTTGCTCACAGAAAAATGAATGGGCAATGAAAAAGAAGGGGGCAAGTTTTCTCAGCTATGTACATATTGCACTTGTGCCGGGGTCATGGGTTAAAAGATTATAGAGTTCTTGTTCTACGCACAGTATTTTTGCAAATAATCTTATACCATGAAAGGCTTAGTCTTTTCTTTTCTAAAATGTGAATTCAAGTTGGTGAATTGTGGCTGATCTGAATAATCCTATGGCAGTATAGTGTAAATTAATAAATGGCAGCAACACTACAATGACGGCTGTCCCTCTTGTTCCCCATGCTTTCTTCCTCTGTATCTTTCTCTCATTTCCCCCTTTTTTTTGTTTTGTTTTTGTCTTTTTCCTTTTCTTTATTTCTTCTCCTCTTTCTGCTGCATCATTTTTTCTTTCGTTTCTCTCCTTCTTTCTCTTCCCACCCTACGTTCTTTCATTTATTTATTTATTTCTCTTCACTTGTCATTCTTTCACCCAATTCTATGACTTTCTGTAACTTTTATTTATTTTCCCTTGTTAATGCTTATTTTCCTTTTTTAAATTTTGCTCTCTCTCTCTCTCTCTCTCTCTCTCTCTCTCTCTCTCTCTCTCGCTCTCTCTCTCTCTCTCTATCTCTCTCTCTCTCTCTCTATCTCTCTCTCTCTCTCTCTCTCTCTCCATGGTGTAGAGTAGAGGTTGAGAGGTCAGTGTTGAGTGAGGTGAGGTTAGACCCTCCCTCTCAGCCTGGCTGTAAGAAAGAGGCTGACTGGAATGTCTAGTCCGTCATCACTAACACCCAATGGCATGAGCACACACACTTGATCTCGCACATACACACGCTCTGTGAGCACATGCTCTCATGACGCAGAGGCAGTAGCCTGAGTAGATCATTGAGAGAGCTGTGTAAGAGTTATGGCATACAGGCAGGACGCACGTGTTTGTTTTTTGTGAGAAATTCAACTTGGACGTTTTATGCACTATGAAAATGCCTGAAACTGGAACTGGGAATATTGCTTTCTAGGAATACCGGCTTGTGGATTTAATTCCTGAAGGAACGTTTCAGCCACTTGTCATCACTGAAGGTAAAAGGTTGACGAGTATCAGTGTAGTGTAGAAGAAACAGATTATATTTCAGTTAATAGAAATTGAGGGTGTTATTTATTGGATTTTTGATTGAATGAATACACATTTAATTATAATCCTATGTAAAGGATTTGGGACGCCCCCGAATGTGACGGGATTCACAGGGGAGAGATGATGAGGGTTAAGAAATTCATAAACATGCTTAATAATTTCACACACAACTTTCATTTATAAGAATTATTCCAAATCTGAACAAAGTGATGATGATGATGATGATGATGATGTATTATTAGTTTGTAACCTGGGCGACTTTATATTAAACAGTATGTTGTTTGGGATTAAAACATATAATTCCAACTGGATAATGTTTGCACTCTCAGTTTTTAATGGTCACTTGAAGCAAGTGACGTCATCGTTATCTCGCCTTAATCTAGAAAAAAGAAAGCATATAAATCTCGTTTGAGTTTGTTCCTCTTGTGTTCTGTGTAGTATTTACTTAAACACCTTGACTCAGGGTAGTTTACATGGCTTTCTTTGTAGCATTTACGAAACTCTGAATGATAGCCTCAAGAGACCTTATTAGCTCCACCCTTAATGTTTATTTTTCAAGCAGAAGTAAGTTTTATTTTTCTTTTTTTTGTGTGTTTCTGAGTGTTAATCTCCTAAAGTGACTCAAAGAGACCCCGGTACACACCACTGCTTGTGTCCGTGTGCTCAAGGTTCATCTGTGTCCATCATGATTTAAAAAAAAGTAAGAGATCATGCAAAAAAAAACTCCTTTTTTTTTTTACATGTATAAATGTATTATAGACACAAAGTCTTTCATCAGCTGTAGTAGGTAAAACATCTATCTCTCTATTTATTTCTAATTGTTTATTAGAGTTATTATGAGTAAGATTAAGCAGGGCGTGATATTCTGCTGCCGGCGGCCCATGGATTTCATCGTGTTCTTATAAAAGGTTGGAGGTGCTTTAGTTGTTCCCGAAAGGCATGCAGTGCATGTAGCGGTAAAGTGCCGTGCAGCTCAGCCCAACATTTTAACTATTTATTCTTCCCTGAAGTGTTGCAACAGGAGTGTTCTGTTATTATAGGATCATATTTTAGCCTGAAACCCTTTCCTGGCTTTCACACCGCTCACACTTACTGAAAGCATAATGGAGCTGTAATCTTTGCTTGTTATGTAATGGATAATTAAGAGAAAGTAAACAGTAAAAATAATGTGACTCCTTTGCAGGGGTGTGTGGGTGGTGGTGGTGGTGGGTTGTGCTTGAGGGTGTGTGTCACCACCGATTCACATTCCAGACCTCTTGCATGTTGTGTGATGTGGAATGAAAGGGCTGAGCAGGTGGGCATAAAGGGGCGTGTCTCTCTTGGGTTAAAACAAACAAAAAAAAATAATTTAAAAGGGAAAGAGTCAAATGAAGTTTGACTCACGGCATCCAGTGACTCAGTGACGACTGGATACCATGAATGCATCTTAAACATAGGTGTTTTATTTAAATTTATTCAATTTGATATAAACTGTAGAACTTTAATTTTGAGTTGGTAATAATATAATCTACAACCAGTCGATCAATCACGTAATAAATGTATTAATAAATAAATAAATCCCCGTTCACCTATAAAAAGGTCAAAACAAGGTCACAAACAGCCACTTGTCACACAGAGCTATTTTGACGAGTATATAAAAGTAATTCAAAGAGAAGAATTTAATTATTGAATTAATTTCCTTTTTTTAAAGTCATTTTATATAAATACAGATGATGTTTTTAGTGACACTCTTCTCTAGCCTGTACGTAGCACAATTAAGTAGCTCCCACAGCCACCAAGGGACAGCGGAGCAGGAGCAGTGTGGTCCGTCCGTCCGTACGAATTGTTAGTGCGGTAACTTTGGAAGATAATTAAAAAAGGATCACCAAGTTTGGTGTATGGGTTCCCCTGAGGGGCAAATAGGGTGGGATTGTATATGTTTACCTTGACCTTGTTTTAAGGTCACAAGGTCACTTTATATGAGTTGGACATGTCAAATGGACTTGGTGGGAGTGTCTGGACCCCTGTGGTCGATTTATTTATTTATTTGTTTTTGTTTGCTTATTAAAAAAAAAAAAAAAAAAAAGAGCTTCATTTTGTTGTTGTGTCTGTGCTCATGTGCCCACACTGGCAACCCAACGAGTGAAGAAAATGGTGCTGCAGAATCTTTTCTTGTTTAGTCGATGGTTTTTATGCGCCCGTTGATAACGGGAGGCATTATGTTATCACGTACGTCGGCACTCGGCCGGGCGTGGACAGAAATGGTGTTTGCTCGATATCTTGAGGCACGATTGGCCTAATCTCAACCAGTTCGGTGCAGAGATGCACCTAGACAGACTTCCAACCAAGATCGATTTCCGTGACCTTGACTTCATTTTCAAGGTCAAGGCAGCTTTCTTTGTGAAAAATGGTTTCAGTTCGTTACACAGATGCTATCCAACGGATGTGTCTTGCACCCTTTGGGTGTCATGTTTCTTCTTGAGTGGAAATATGAATTTGAGTCCTTACTACAGCTAGAAGGCTTACTGTGAATCTACTTGTTGAGTGTCAGTTAGAAAAGTGTTTGGGTGTGTCACGGCTTTTTTCAGCCCTCTTTCCCCATTATCTGTGGTGCTAACAGACAAAAGACCAAATATAGTGTGTACACTGTATGTCCTGTACTATTTACAGGAATGGTGTATACTGATTGGTTCGCCATCTCAGAATAATTAACATTTATGTACTTAACGTTAGGTGGATTTTGCTAAATATTAATTTTAATGCTGTCCACCAAGCCTGAGGTGCATAGCTGTGTTAGTGTGTGCTATGTAGGCACCTAAGCAAGACAAAAAACTAAAATAACTACATCATAATTTACAATTCATGACGGATGTAAGCGGTGCAGGCAAGTGCAGAGCCAAGCTGTGCATCAGCACCTCTTTAAACAAAATTTTACCCATGACAGAGACTGTTCAGGTGAGCTCGGTGCTTCGAGCTGAGTTAATAAGTGCAACAGAGTGTTAAGCATATTCATCCCGAGTTTGTACACACAAGGATACTGGCTCTGTAAAGGTGTGTTCGCACACTGATTCACAATTTTTTCTATAAACTGCAAGGAAATACAAGAGAAACAGACTAAACTGAGATGTTTATAGTTTATATTTAGATATTTTAACCGTGACAGAGACTGTTCAGGTGAGTTATGTGCTTTAAGAGCTATGAGCTGACGAAGTGGCGCACCATGTGTGCTGTGTGATGTGTTTGCACACCAATTCAGATTTTAGGTATACTATGTAATGCAAAAAATAAATAAATAAATAAATAAAATAAAATTAGATTTTTAACTGTGAAGCTTGATGATGATGATGATGACACTGCCTGCTTGAGTGTCCATGATAAACTGTGAGTGTTTATTTCGATTCAAGAATTATCTACTCAGAATAACACTTTATAATCCCGAGGTAGCATAACATAGCTAATCCCCAAGAGTCTGTAGAGAAAAATATTTTCAGTGCTCATTTCAGTCATGAGATAAATACTGAACACATCACATGCTAATTTAGAGAGAGATTATTTTAACTCTTTAAAAAAATTTTAAATAGTTTATTTATTTATTTATTTTTGCTTAATAAAAAACGTGAATGCTCGGATTTTCCATTTGAACCAAAAATACCATGTACATGCTAATGAATTAGCTGTTTTTTAATAGCAGTGAAGGCAATGCTGTGATTAATGTTACTGACACGAACCCACAGTTGGAGGGAGGAAAACGCTGTATTGTGTAATTTGTTTATGGTTAAACATCCTTCCTTGCAAATGGAGGACGATTTTAACAGGTCGTGACATTTTCTTTCCAAACAATGAATGGTAGCTCTAGTACAGTACACAAACATATTGCTATGAGTCACAAATGTCTATGTGTACATATGTGTGTCAGTCAGTCATTTTCTGAACCGCTTAATCCTAATTAGGGTCGCGGGAAGGCTGGCGACCATCTCAGCCGACTTTGGGCGAGGGCAGAGTACACCCTGGACAGCTCGGCAGGCCATCGTAGGGCAACATATGTGTGTGTATATGTATATTGATAGATATTCTAAAATTCATTTTTTCAGTATAACAGGTTAAAGTAACTGAAAGAACATCAGTATAATAACTAAACATAAAAGACCAGTTTTTGAACCTCTTCTGAAAATCTGTCCGTCGGTTTCTTTGTGTACAAAATCCTGACCACGCTCATACACGGATTTTGACCAAACTTGATGGGAGACACTTTCCTACTTGAGTCCCAGAGGCGATTTGAATTTGGAATCTTGGGGTCAAAGCTGAAGGTCAGAGCAAGGTTTAAGGTTTGGAGATGTTTTAACTGCTGATACTATGGAACACTAATAGGAAACCATGCACGGACTAACACGAGACAAGAACCCTTTGACCTTGAGTGATCTTGAAGGGTCAAACCCCAACCATCTGAACAATATTTTAAGGAAGGACTTTTTTGGGTTATTTGGTCACATCCACATACTATGAAATATATCAGAGGACGAACACATGGGTGGTTAAAACTAGTCACCATATAGCTCCTACCTACTATATTATCCATGTGGAGGTACCTTGCACTCTGAGTACCCCTTTAGTTTTTGAATCTAATCATTGACAAGTTGGTACAAATTTGTAACCATCAGCGATAAGGCTGAAGAAATTCTAAATGGGGTGAATGTTCATGACATTGTAGCTGCTAAAACCTTTAGTCGTATCTGGTTCTGTAAATGTAATGCTCAACAGACAAAATGTGGGACCTTTTATTCTTTAAATGTTGACAGATTAGAAAATCTTGGCAAGTTGCCATGGAGTTTGTGAAAGAATGGTTAAAGTTCAATAATGGGTGAAGTTTTCCATAAGTTCAGAAGGTTTGTTTTACATGTAAGGAACAGTTTCGGGCAGAGAAGTTTGTGGTTAGTACTTCATTTGTATTATAATAAGCTTCTCCTTTTTTTTCCCCACTTCACAGCAAGAAGGTCCTGGGGTCGAATTCCGGGCTTGGGCGTTTCTGAGTGGAGTTTGCATGTTCTCACCGTGCTAGTGTGGGTTTTCTCAGGGCACTCCGGTTTCCTCCCACAGTCCAAAGACAAGCACATCGGGCTGATTGGTTATTACAAATCGCCCTTATCTCTGGATACGAGTGTGAATGTTGTGTGCGTGTTGGGCTGTGCGATGTTCTGGAAAACCGTTGTACCCCCAAGGTGTACTTGCCTTTACCCAGTGTCTCATTTAATCTTAATAAGGATTAAGCGCTACGGCGAGTGCGAAACTTCTTTAAGCACATGTACATCTAAGCAAATTCAGGTCTGTAAAAGAGAGAGCTGTAGACACTCACTGCCGGAGTCGAAATGGCATTTGTTTGAGTTAGCACTTCAGCCCCACTCTGTGTGTGTGTGTGTGTGTGTGTGTGTGTGTGTGTGTGTGTGTGTGTGTGTGTGTGTGTGAGAGAGAGAGAGAG
>JAOUQZ010000001.1:25609175-25620342 GCA_028564935.1 Neosilurus hyrtlii
TTCACTTTCTTCTGTAGAGGGGAAGGGCAGTGTGACGTGTGTGTGTGTGTGTGTGTGTGTGTGTGTGTGTGTGTGTGAGAGAGAGAGAGAGAGAGCAAGCTCTG
This sequence comes from Neosilurus hyrtlii, assembly GCA_028564935.1. Taxonomy (NCBI): domain Eukaryota; kingdom Metazoa; phylum Chordata; class Actinopteri; order Siluriformes; family Plotosidae; genus Neosilurus; species Neosilurus hyrtlii. The sequence goes on from JAOUQZ010000001.1 coordinate 25,609,280, forward strand.
GACCTTTGTGCTCTTGGTCAGCTGTTTTGTTTTTTTTTTTTTGTAAAAGAGAAGTGCCATGCCAGCAGTGTTACTTCTTAACCCAAAGAGCAAAACAGTACAGTGACAGAAAACTGGTTACTATTACTAACAGTCTCTGAGTTAAAATGGAGAATCAACACAAATTCATTCACAGCCAGAGATTCCCATTAGAGATCGGGAGCAGTGTGAATGAATTAAGGAATAAAACACGTAAGGACACGCTGGCATAGAACAATCTCTCATCTAATGCAAGCAGAATTCATGTTACTGCCATGATGTGACTTATTTTCTACTAACAGCATGTCGAAGTATTTCATTTCTCGTGTCCCCCAGAAATGTGACTGACAAACCAGACAGCACGAAATTCTTTGTTCTGAAGACTTGAGACTCCTATCGTTCTCTGGAGATTCCATCCATCCATCCATTTATCTCTCTTTCCATCCGTACATGCTTCCTTCCATTCATCCGTCCAGCCATTCATCCATCCAATTATCTTTTGATCCAGCCATCCATAAGTCCATCCATTTATCTATCTATTTAGCCATCCATCTGTCCATACGCTCATCCATTTATCTATCTATCTAGCCATTCATCTGTCCATACGCTCATCCATTTATCTATCTATCTAGCCATCCATCTGTCCATACGCTCATCCATTTATCTATCTATCTAGCCATCCATCTGTCCATCTTCCCATCCATTTACCTTTCTATTCAGCCATTCATACGCCCATTAAATTATCTATCTAGCCATCCATCTGTCCATCTTCCCATCCATTTACCTTTCTATTCAGCCATTCATACGCCCATTAATTTATCTATCTAGCCATCCATCTGTCCATCTTCCCATCCATTTACCTTTCTATTCAGCCATTCATACGCTCATCCATTTATCAATCTAGCCATCCATCTGTCCATCTGCCCATCCATTTACCTTTCTATTCAGCCATTCATATGCCCATTCGTTTCTCTATCTATCTAGCCATCCATCTGTCCATACATGCATCCATTTATCTATCTAGCCATCCGTCTGTCCATCTTCACATCCATTTATCTTTCTATTCAGCCATCCATAGCCCATCCATTTATCTATCTAGCCATCCATCTGTCCATCCGTTTATCTTTCTATTCAGCCATTCATCAGTCAATCCATGTATCTATCTATCTAGCCATCCATCTGTCCATCTGCCCATCCATTTATCTTTCTATTCAACCATCCATATGCCCATCCATTTATCTATCCATCCAACCAGCTGTCTGTCTGTCCATCTGCCCATCCATTTACAACCCCTGCCAAATAGTATGGAGTCACCACTCTTGGAAGATGTTCATTCAATTGTTTAATTATGAAGGAAAAATCCCCAATCTCAGACACACCACAAAACTATTTTCATTTAACATTTCAACCTTCTGGCTTTATGAAGCACAAAAATAAAAAAGAAAGAAAATTGTGGTCAATTGCAACTGTTTTTACAGATCAAACACAGGAAGAAAATAACGAATCACTCCCTGCTGAGGAAAACATGATGGGATCCTAGACACCACTAGTACTTTGTTGTACCACCTCTGGCTTTTATAACAGCTTGAATTCTCTGAGGCCTGGACATAACTATCAACAAACAGTATTCTTCATCAATTTATCTATCCATCCATCCTTCTGTCCATCCATATGCCCATGTATTTATCTATCTATTTGTCCATCTGTTCATCCATCCACCTATCTATCCATCTATTCAATTGTAATTTTGTCAGATTATCTGTCATAGTCATGGAAGAATCTGTAGCCAGTCCCATCTTACTTTAGTGAAGAGGCAAGTTACACACTGGGAAGGTCACCAATCGATCAAATCCACCAAATGTTAAATAAACAACACCAATAAATTACATTTTCCATCATTATTGTTCTCTCTGTATTTATTATTAGAGTCTTCTCCATTCAAATCCATGGTAATGAGCTGTTACTATAGAAACCAGTAGCATATTACTACAAGCATAGGAACTTCTTTCTGAGCAGGATTAAGAGAAATTAATCCACACCTTGTGATTTGAGAATTCAGCAGCACCGTGGTATGATTAGCTCTACAGAGAGTGTATTATACTGCGCTAGTGTGTTAGTGTTTGTGTGTATGTTTACCACACCCTGTATTTGCGGCTACGCTCCTTATTTCCACCTTGGTGTTTTCTATAGCGTCTCTTACACACCCGAAGCGTACAGCACTGTACTCCATTCATGGACTATGATGTTGGCTGGGGGACTTTTCCAGACTTAGGTTTAGTGGAATCTTACAGAGAAGATCAGGAACACTGTAATGTGCAACTTGTGTGTGCAGGGATTTATTCCCCAGGGCTGGAGTCTAGGACCGCTTTCTTGTACATAAGAACTTTTGCTACTTCCATTATTAACACATGGCCCATGCACTGGTTTTAATCTATCTGTATCTCTTTTTTTTTTTTTCTTTCTTTAGTTTTGGGAAGCGTTCAGCTGGGAGTTTACGTCGCGGATGTGAGTGTATCGTTCTGGAGCCGTCCGAAATGATTGTGGTGAGTCCTGAGAACACTGATATACAGTACAATTCTGTACATTTTTATTTACTCTGATACTCATTATGAGGCAGATACATAGATAAGAAGGTAGGGAGGTTGGTAGAATGTACACAATACATATGTACATACATACATACATATGGGGGAGAAACATAAAATAATTTAAAAATAAATTAATTTATTTAAGTCAATAAAATTCTTGTAAAATCATTATTTTGTGTCAAGTTATTGATTTCTTTAGGTTTTAGCTGTTTAATTAGTGGAATAATGTACATTTAGCTGGTTAATACACCTGTTCAGAGTGATCCAAGACCCCTCCACTACACATTGTGGTCCCGATCAGTCTGTCAGGGTTTATTTTCACATTACTGCTGTACAAGCATCCCTTGTTTGTATTTGTTTTGAATGTATTCTGAATGAACAGCTTTCCTTTCATCACCGTTGATCAAAATGACTCGTATCTACTCTAGGCGTCTGTTGGCTCCTGAACAAGCAATAAGAAAGTTGTGTGGTTCATGCTGATATGAGGCTGCTCTGGTGCTACAACTAAATTGGGAGAAAATTGGGTTAAAAAAAAAATGGAGGCTTTGCTTATTTGTATTAGACATTTGCAGAGACAGATGCTGTTCATCACCAACAAAAAAACCCAATATCGTTACAGAGCAATTCCTCCAATGCGATGCACTCAAGCACAATCGTATCTGCTTTATTCGTTCCGCTCAGGACTAGGCGTGTGCACGTGTTTATATCCAGATTCGGCTAATCTTCAAGTCAACGCGTCGTTCCCTTCAGCTGCATTTGGTGCTAGAGGAGTTCCTGCTGTGTTATTATTGGCTGTTGTGGCTCTGTAATTATGATCCCATGCAGGATATGGACACTGCACTCACGCTCGCTCAATATATTCCCACTGCTCGGCGCTCGGCGGAGTTGCCATAGCAGCGGTTGGTAAGGTAGCGAGAGATTTGATGTGTAATCCCAACGGTGGAGGGAGTGTGAAATGGGAGGCTGCAGTGAAAGTACAGATGAAGAGGTGTGTGTGTGTGTGCGTGTGAGGGTGAGAGAGAGAGATAGAGACAGAGAGCAGGAGATGGAGACGTTGCGAATGTATTAATCTCATTTCCCTCGGAGTGGTGTAAGGTCACTCCAGCTAGCACTTCCTGCATAGAAATCTCCGATCATGGTCTTGATGCTTCCTAGCTGCATCAAAAAACATTTATTGCAAAATAGTATGCAGTTATTCCACACATGATGCAGATGTTCTGGCATTATGAATATTCCAAATAGCATAACGATATGGACGAGACATTGGACACATAATAGCTTGACCTTTGACCTTTAAACACATGTCTGCTACACCTGCACTTCCAGAAGCATAGGAAGCACCCTCCCTGTATTTTTTCCTTTCCTCTTTATTTGACGTAGACTTGTGAGTCTTAATACACACACACACACACACAGACTCACACACATGCACTCTTACAGACAGGCTCACACACCCAGTGCTATTTTTACGCAGTGCAAGAGATGGGGATGGGAGGGGGCAAGGCAGAGAGAAAGAGAGCGAGAGAATCACTCGTCTTTCTGTTCCTCTGGCAGGTGGACTATATGGATGAGAATGAGGAGTATTTTCAGCGCCAGGCTTCGCATCGTCAGTCCCGGAGGAGATTCCGCAAAATCAACCAGAAGGGTGAAAGGCAGACCATCATTGACACGGTGGAGCCGTACCAAGCGGGCAAGCCGCCCATAGCCCGCGGGTACCACACGGTGAGTACTGCACAACTTTGTACACTCTTGTTTGTGTGTGTGTGTGTGTATGTGTGTGTGCTCATTTTGTGTTGCTTTGGCTTTTGAAAATCATGATGTATATTGCGTTTAAGGTTGTCTAATTATGGGTATCACAGCATCATTGCTTTCTTGTTTCACTCTTCTTTTCTATTTTGTCCTATATTCATATGTCTCTGGATTTATGTTTACATATACATTTGCATTATGTACAGCTGTCTGTTTCCTCCAAATCATTTTATTATTAAAAGCAGTTTTATAATTTTTTTTAAGTAGGAAACGTTGACTTATGTCTATAATTAACATAAAAACGCTGACATGGCAAATAAAGTGGCTGGTTATCTGTAAAAATATTGAAATAAAAGGCTCTTAGAGTTTATGGCATACCTCAAGAATGCATATTAGGTCCAAAAGTTTTTTGGCAATCCCAGGCCAGTTGTTTACATTTCAGGAATAAAACGGCCTTTCAAAGACCACTGAAAATTTTCAGGATACCATCTGTTTCCTGAGGTGTTAGATTTAAATTTAAAAACAAAACACAACCGCAACATTGTACAGTAATCTTAAGTCTATTTACAAAATGAACGTAGCTAGCTATGTACATTGTATGCACACTAGCTTAGGGTCTAGGTTGGTCCTCTCATAATTGTTTTGATTATCATATTCAGGTCACATAACTATTTTAAGTTTGTTACATGTCTATAAAACTTGAGCACAGGTTAGCAGTGTACATTTTGGAATCAATATGAAAATGAAACGAAAGCATTTCTCCCTCTCCTGATGTGCTGAAAATTATATAGATTTTCATGATCAGGTGGATTTTACTTACATTTTCGAAGTTTCAATCTGCTAAATTGCATTTTTTTTTTTGGGGGGTTAGCTTGTTTGAAAAGGTCGCCATTTGCAGTCGGTTTCATTCTCGCGAGCGCTTGACATGGACGTGATCAGTTCCAATAAGGCAAGATAACAGCTTAAATAACTGAATGATGAAAACAAATGAACTTCTCAATAAAATAAAACTCGACACATTTGCACATAACTTACTACATTACATTTACAAATATCAAACAGGCATCTGGTTTATACGTGAACCGATGGTATGTATCCTGGTATATTCCAATGCACAATGCAATTGCTTCCATGTTTATAGTTTTTTCCACGTACATCACTTTGCTCAGTACAATGTGCCTGAGTGACGATTTGTTACTATGTTGATGTTTTTATTTTTTCCACAAAAAAGATTTTAGTAACCATCGCACGTTTTGGTAGGTATAGATATAAACTATACAAGCAAGCTTTTAGTGTGGCTTTAAATCCCCTTTAATGAACGATATTGTTCAGGATTAATTTAAAACCATCTGTTTGCTAAATATTGGAATATAATATAACTGGGAAAATAATAAGCGATCATATAGAAAGCTGTGTAATATCAAGCTAGCTCAGAGTCAAGTAAGATATTTTCTTTTCTGTAACTACAGTTTTTGTTGTGCAACATTCCAAGGTTTTAGGTCAGTTACATTTCTGGGGGGGAAAAAAAAAATAAATAAAAACAACCAACAGTCCATGATTTTTATGTCTACCGTGTGGTAATATTCACTCGTTGGCATTTTCACATTAAGTAGTTTTGTCCGTTGGGTCATTCATGTGAGGAATGTTTGGTTTCATGCTAGTATTTTAGTCTTAGCTACGTGGCTAAGCTAGCTACTCTTTTTCTTTCTTTCTTTCTTTTTCTTCTCTGTTTGTGCCTCACTTCACACCATCATCTCTATCTTCATGTTGCTTTCTCTTTCTCCTTCGTGTTCTTATGTTTTAATAATTGTAATTCTCTAGATTTCTTATCAGTTGTTTTTTTTGTTGTTGTTGTTCATCCCCTCATACTAGCACACTGGTGTCACCATTAGCATACTGTAGCTTTGACGACTATCTTTAATTTCCCCTCACTTTAGTTGCCATATTTTGCTGTTGATTTTTTTTTTTTTTTTTATGCTTACTTTTTGTGATTTTTTTTTGTATGTTTATATGTTAGTGTTTTGGTGCAATAGTAAGTTGTTCCCTTTATGTTAGGTGACCTTTTAATGGTATGCAATGCTAGCTTTTGTAGTCGCTCTCTGTGAAAGTCCTAGCTGTTGTCGTGTCTGTCTATTCTCAGTAGGTCCATGTTGTGCTGGTTAAAGTGCATCTGTGGCAGCAGTTTTCTCCTCCCAATTCCCACTGTGTTCTGTGCGGCTTGTTCAAGTGTGATGCACAGGGCTGCTTCGGGTGTGTGTGTGTGTGTGTGTGTGTGTGTGTGTGTGCATGCGCGTCTGTGTGATAATTGGTGCGGCGATGTGTGCACATCACTAAGCTTCAGCTTGGTGCAGGGAATATAGATAGGGATTGCGGGTAGAAGCCTTCCATGTTGATTAATCCTCTGTAGCTGTAAAAGGCCCATAACATGTCCTCTTCACAACCCGCATTTAGGACTTAATGGAGGTACGGGTAGTTTAAAAGGTTTCCTAACGTTTTATGCAAAGCTAAAGGGTGAAGAAAGAATATCACTGTAGTTCAATCAGAAGGCAGTTGTGTAAGTCGAGAGAATTCCTATCCACTATATGCCCTGTGAGGTTTGATTCGATTGTTTACAATAAAAAAAACAACAAAAAAAAAACCCCACGAATAATAAAATTTTACAAACGCTGTGTATATAAGTCATATTTTTGTTTATAGCTTGCCAGGAACCATTCCAGTGGATAAAATGAATAAGCTATGCCATGATAATTCAATAAATTGTAGTTTAGTGTTTTTACCACCAGAATAGACTTCCTGTATGCTGTAAATACATGTATGTATTTATTTTACTTTTTTTTTTAATGGGCGTATTGTCACATGCAATGTCCGTCCGTCTGTCCACCAATGCTGTCACTGGTCATCACCACTTTCAGTGTGGATGTTGGGACTGGGTAACTACACAAGCCTAGGGATTTTCTTTGTGGTCCGATATCCAATATGGCCGTTGCAGCTGCCATCTTGAATTTCTTTTCTGTGCACTAGCTCAACAGCAGCTAAGGGATATTGCCCTAGTTCCCTCTATGTGAACCCCTAAAGGATTTTTGTGTAGTACTTTTGCTCCCCGTCAGGCGAAGACCGACCGTTTTCAGGTTCATGCCACACCCATGTTAGGTTCTCACTGCGTTTAACATTACTATGACTGCCATGCACTTACCACATGCTTACCATGTTTTCTCCATGTCCTTATTGGTTTCCCCTTTATTCCTATAATGTTGGACAATTCCTAATGTGTCCACCCAATTTTTTGAGGACATGATGGAAGTCTGGCTGAGCACGATGGAGGTTTTACACCAATGATAAGTAAAACCTAAGGATATCATTAGTGATTCATTCTAAGCGTATTCAAAATAGTGAATAAATTACTGGTCACATGATCATTGTCCTTCAGGAGGGTTTCTTCTTGACCTCGCTGGACCACACTGATGCTGGAGAATAATGGTGGCTAAGCCACCTTTTAATGTTTATATTTTGCTTACAGGTCATGTCACCCCTCTCTCCCCCCCTCCCCACGGTTTCCTGCAGTTGTGGAATGCACATCTGAAATGAGAACTGCTTTAGGCACATTCCTTAACCCCCCCACCACCACTCCTCCATTCAGTTCCCCAAATTCCTACCATTCCCAAAGGGAAAGTGCCAGTGTTCCCTCGCTTATCTGAGAAGACTCCCATGCACAGGAAAGCGTCCCACATCCTTTCGCCCTGGCCTAACGTCAGAAACCAGTCCAACGTTCTCACGACTCCAGCACGTTTTGACCCAGAACCGATCCCAATTTTGAAACATCTGTGGGAAGTGAATGGTGTGTAGCATAATGGTGTCTTCGCAAACAAAGATCACATGCTTCATCCCCAGCCTTCTGCGTGAAGAGACTTTAAATGACTGGGTGGCGTTTTGACCGCCGTTTTGAGTACGTCTCTGTAAGATGCGTTTCATTCGTCTCTGTAGGAGCACCACGATATTGTTGTGGAAAGCTCTTTAGCGAAAATGATATTCAGAGCCCGGAATGGATCATAATCTCATGAAGTCATTAGCATCATTTGACTTTATGACTGTTTATTTTGGCCATTGTATTTCATGCTAAATCTGAAGCCTCTTTTCCAGCACTAAAAACCAAAGTACCATTTTGCAACAGGTTTATCGCTCCAGAACATTCTGGAATCGTGATGTTTTAATGCTTTCATCAATTGGTTGATGCTTTTAACCAAAGCAGGACACAAGTGAGGCCACTTTCTGTCTAAGACCTTTGCTGAAGGGTTTAAGCATTTAAGAACCACTTCTTTATACATTCCCATTAATATACAATTTGTCAAACTGGTTGTCTGTCTTTGCCGGGATTAAATTATCTTCAAATAAACTGATTAAAAGACATAAGAAATAAAACTCAGATGTCTTTTAATCAGTTTATTTGAAAATAATATTATCCCGGCAAAGACGGACAACCAGTTTGACCAAATTGTATATTTGGTAGTACCTCCGCCTCACAGCAATAAGGTCCTGGGTTCGATTCCCAGCACAAGCTTTTCTGTTGTAGAGTTTATATGTTCTTCCCATGCTTGCATGGGTTTCCTCCGACAGTCCAAAAACATGCACAGTAGTCTTATTGGTTGCTCCAAATCATCCCTAGGTGTGATTGGTTGTGTGAGTGTTGGCCCTGCAATAGTCTGTCTGGCTGTCCAGGGTGTACCCCGCCCTCGCCAGGATTCGGCTGAGATGGGCGCCAGCCTCCCCGCGATCCTATTTAGGATTAAGCGACTTAGAAAATTAATGAATGAAATGTATTCCTTTGGCAAAGATAGCCTACCAGTTTGACCAGTCTTGGTCTTCTTTGCTAGCTTAAAGTCCCAATGTCAAGATATTTCAGTGCTATTTTTATATTTTATATATATTCTACATACAAAAAGAAAACTGTTCATCACCGTACGAGTGAAAAAATACTTGGATTTCTTACCCTTTCCTGTTCAGGCTTGTTGACAGCTTCTGAATGTTGCGGTGTTACTGTTGACACCTGTAGCAGCGCTGGTTGCATGACAGCTGTCATGCCTGCAGCCATTTCACACTGAGACAGTAAAATGGTCTCTACAAATAACACAATAAATGCCGGGTGCATTCCAGTCTTCCCGTGTTCGTTTAACTTCCTAGTCCATGTATCATGCGTTTGTTCTTCATCCGGGTTAGGACGGAAAACTGAATAACAAATGCCATCCTGTGATGTTTTGCTGCAACCTGCCGCTATACACTTGATCACTGAACCAGGACTTGAGTTATTAATAAATTTAAGGTCTTATGTATGCATATAATTGAACCCTCATGCTCACCGTGCATGTATCGATTTGCTAGCAATCAGACTAAGAATACTGTTTCAACAGTGTTGTCACCATAAAACAAGTAATTTCTCTTTATTCTTAACAAAAAACTTTACATATACTACGTACGTAGGTTTTCCTTTCGACAAAGTGAAGTCTTTTAAGGTCTTATCTATACTAGCTAACCATCCTGAGAATGTACAAAGCACCAGTTTTATTGTAAAATGTACCAATGCACCAGTGTTACACAATCAGTAAGCCTCAATATCAGTAAAATTGGGTTTCTTCCCAGTTTTATATGGCCGATACCCAACCAATCAGTTACTGCTTCCAGCACCATGCTGCCCCAGTTCACTACTTCTTGCCCAGTTGGTCTGGTTGAGGCTCAGCAACGTTAATATGACGGTAAAATAAAGTCAGCTGATGACTTCGTGTGTGCGACTTTATTTATTTATTTATCTATCTATCTATCTATCTATTTATTTATTTGGAGAATGTATAAATAATAAAAATAATAGGCAGTGGTGGCTTAGTGGTTAAGGCAATGGGTCACTGATTCGAAGGTCAGCGGGTCAATTCCCACTATCACCTCTGTTGGGCCCATGAGCAAGGCCCTTAACCCTCAGTTGTATAAAAATGATATTTGTAAGTCGCTCTCGATTAAAGCGTCTGCCAAATGCTGTAAATGTAATAATAGTAATGATGATGATGATGATGATGATGGAGATACTCACTTTGTGTTGCATCTAATGTGATCGTTTCATCACCAGAGGCCCTGCTTGGACCCCTTTTCTCGCTTTTAACCCGTGACAGTGAAAGCACATGGGCCTAAAGTGTAGCTCTTACTGAGACCCCTGTATATATGGCGTACTATAGTGTAGGTACTGTGTATAGTATCCTTCTGGAACAATCCGCTTCATTTTAGCTTTACTTGTCATAATAACAGTATTAAGTTGCGGTGGAGGTGAGTTAAATGTGATGGTTATTCGAGTGAGAGGAGAGCGTTGTTTTGAGAGAAATATGCTAGCCAGCTCGTGCATACTGTAGTGCCTTGTGTTGGGTTCAACATCAGTGCTATTACATTTTCTCAGGCTCGCTCCAAGCCAATCAGTGTCGATTGTTCAGGATCTGTAGTGAATAGCTTCGTGACACCATCTTGAGCCAGGATTTCTGGGTAATTTAGTTCTGCCTCATGCTAATTAAATCGCCCGTGCGTTGTTTATGTTTTGGTTTTGGCTCAGTGTCATGGTTATGTGTTTATTTTAGGTTGGTGCTCTATGTTTCAGCTCTGTGTGTGTGTGTGTGTGTGTGTGTGTGTGTGTGTGTGTGTGTGTGTGTGTGAGAGAGTGTGTGCGTGTGGGTGTGTAGT
>JAOUQZ010000001.1:25631662-25640169 GCA_028564935.1 Neosilurus hyrtlii
AGAGAGACAGATGTGGCATTCAGGTGTATGCATGGTTGTGTGTGTGAACTTCCTGGTATTCAGATGTGTGTGTGTGGGATAGAGAGAGAGAGCGAGAGAGCGAGAGAGCGAGAAAGAAAGAGAGAGATGTGGCATTCAGGTGTATGCGTGGTTGTGTGTGCGAGATTTGTGGTATTCAGGTGTGTGTGTATGTGAGAAAGAGAGAGAGAAAGACAGACAGACAAATGTGGCGTTCAGGTGTATGTGTGCCTGTGTGTGAGATTTGAGCTATTCAGGTGTGTGTGTGAGAGAGAGAGAGACAGACAGACAGATGTGACATTAAAATGTATTTGTAGTTGTGTGTGAGATTTGTGGTATTCAGGGGTGTGTGTGTGTGTGGGGGGGGGTCTTACTAGAAGACTTATTTGAATTTGATCTCATTCATCCATGATGAGTGTTGGTCATGTGACTTTGCCTCATATTGTTCGGTAATAAGGGAAAATGTTGTGCTTTGGTTGAAGAATTGTAGACACTGAGGACTGTTTGTTGTGCAAACAGAACCAGAGGTACAGTGTGTAGCTTTAATGTAGCTGTAGCTTTTGTTTTAAGCTGTAAGTCACTGGGACCCTTCTGTATATGGGGATTATATAACAAGTAACTTGTTGAAAAATTGAATTGTTGTGTTTCCATTTTGAATTGTTGTGTTTCCATTCTGTATATTTTTCCAATATTATATATTATGAATAGTTTTCAGGGACGCGATGCGTGTAAGTGCAGTTCCTTAAAGATTCCCACTGGCTCTGAACACTGTTCATGCTACGACTGTATCAGAATCCACACTGTGAGATTCATCATTAAAGAAAAGGAAATGTGCTTACACGCAGACTGACGAGGAGTCACGGATCTCACGGGCGCTTGATGCCAAGCCCCTAATTCTGTGTGTAATGGTTACAGGAATGTAATGTACGCTGTGTGGTTATCGTGCATACTGGGCAGTTCAAGGTGTGTGTGTGTGTGTGTGTGTGTGTGTGTGTGTGTGTGTGTGTGTGTGTGTTACTGGTACATGCACGGAATCGGAAAGCAATCAGTGCTTGACAGTTGAGAAAGGCGTTGAGATGTAAATGAATTGATCTTCTGTCAGGCGTGATGGTGAGGGTTCTTCACTCATCCTTGCCACCGACAAGAAGCATTTGAGTGTTGGGCATGTTTTGCTTTTTCTTTCCCCTGAGGAAAGCCCTATTTTGTAAGAAAATTCACTATTTTCATTTAATAAATAAATGAATATATAAATAAATACTCGGGTTAGCATTAGCTTTCAATTTTTGAATAGCGTAGCGGTAATTAACTGCATTGATAATAATGTCAAAGGGGGACAGCCGTAGCCTAATGGTTAGAGAAGCAGCTTTGGGAACGAAAGGTTGCTGGTTCGATTCCTGAACCAGCAGGAAAAATGGGTGGCGGCGGGGGTAGTGAGCTGCACCGTCCTTTCCTCCACGTTCATGTCTGAAGTTACCTTGAGCAAGGCACCTAACCCCCAACTGCTTTCTGGGTGCCCGTGTGTGTGTGTGTGTGTGTGTGTGCTTCCTGTTTACGTGTGTTCTCACTTTGGTTTGGTTAAATGCAGAGGCAATAATTTCCCTTGCAGGATTAATACAATATAGCAAAAAAACAAAATGCAAGGTCTTCACAAGGATAATAATAATATGTTTGTGTGTGCTTGTAGTTTTATTTGGTACATTTTAAGGACCAGGATATGTTTTCAGCCAAGAATGAGGACCCTTATGCGAAGTGAGGACGTTTTTACTGGTCCTCACTTTTTCAAAGGGATGTTTTAGGGTCAAAACTTGGTTTTAGATTTCAGGTTAGGATTATGCTAGAGTTAAGGTAAGGTTTTGTGTTGTGTTAGATCTTTTAATTATGATGGTTAAGGATAGGGGCTAGGGAATACTGTAAATACACCTTTGTATTTACAGTACAAGATATTGTATTTATATTCTTTTGCTGGTTTGCATTAAAGTCATGAAATACTGAAATGAAATAGGAAAATGTATAGAATTCAGTCAATATTATTTCACTGTGGTATCAGCCAAGCTGGACTTCTTAGATTAGGATTTCAGGAGGTGGATCGAAGACGGTAATGATTTTTTTTTTTAAGATTTAAGAAAATTAGCATGAATTTCTGTGTTTTAAATTTTTTTTTTAAATAAATAAATAAAACTAAGTTTTCGGTCTTTTGCTGGTTATTTTATTATTTATTAGTTGCTTAGTTTATTGGGTTTCTAAATTATTTTTTATTTATTTAAAAAAAAATTTCATACATTTTGATGTATAGCTGAAACATGCTACTGTACCTATAAAAATGTTCACCTCTGGCAAGTGTACATGCACGTAAGAAAATCTCACTCAAACATAATTAGTAGAATCAACCCATCCAATACATGTTCAGCAAACCCTAATTATTGTCTGGCTTTGATTATACCACCACCACCATCACCACCCCCATCACCACACCCTCCCATTTTTATGTACAGTCAATTAGCCCTAAGATTAAAAGAACTCCACTTGCAACATTAGTGTGTCCTTTAGATCAGAAACGAAATCTATAAAAGTGCTGCAGTGGCAATTAATTCAGCCGGGTCTGTCAATGGATTTGTTTTCTACAGGGAGAAAGGAGATCATTAAGGAATGGCCGATGGGTTCCACTGCTAGCATCGCTTTAGCGACGTGTAACCCAACCCTTTCACATTAGCATGTAGTTGTTTAAGAACAGTTCCTCCTAAACAATGCTTTATGGCTTATCAAAGGTTTTAACCGCTTTAATTAACACTATAATTATCAGTAACACCTTAAAATGTTTTCCCAGAGGTTTTGTGCCTATGTTTCTGGTTAGCTGGTAATCGTCCTTTTTATTTTATTTGATTTTATTTTATTTTATTTTATTTTATTTTCGTCCTTTTTATTTTATTGTGCCCAAACTGTATATAAAATTCATGACACAGCCGTAGAGCATCGAACAAGAGACCTAAGTAATGCACCTGATGTTAAGAATTATCTACGAGACTTTAACATGTACAAAACTCTGTAATAAGGGTTTACGATGGCATCCCGTATGAAACACCCTCAACTGTGCCAGTTTTCCCAATACTCTGTTGGATGTGGACCTGTTATCGAATACATGTGACGGGGGCTTTAGAGATCACACTGACTCATACCATGCCAGAGTCCAGCTGAACCACTGCCCACGTCTACCTCTTCTCATAGGGCCAGCTGATTCCTGCTGAATTATTGCATGCACCCTTCATGCTAGTTGGGGGAGACAAACAAATAATTAAATAAATTAATAGTAATTTTAAAAATGCTTTTGGAGAACATAGACATTTCCGAAAAAGTATATATTGCCTAATGTAAATACACCCTTAGCATCCCTGTAAAAGCTGGAGGTGAAGTTGGACCTTAATGTTCTGTCATTTCGGTGGCATTGCTGTTTAAAGCTGGGGTTGGTAGATTTTTACCTTTTTGCACAAACTGTAATATTGGTTAAAATGGTCTTTACACCCTGTCAGCGAGATCTGAAGGTCCTGAACAAAAAATCAATTGTCTGAGGTTACTGCAATCCTGTAAAAATGTCAACCAATCACTGCCTCATGATACTCTTTGAAATATCCAATCAAATGCTCCCATGTTTCCCTAAAATACATAAATCAGCAGCCAGAGCAGACCTTATGCATATGGAGGTTGGGCTTGGCTTTGGAATGACCTCAGGGGGCAGGGTAGGGTTTAGGCTGAGCCCTGAGAAGATGCTGCTTTCAAATTTTGCTAGCTTTCCAAGATTACCAACCCCAGCTTTAATGGTGTAGATGATGTCTGTTTCTGTACCAGTATGTATACATTATAAAATGTGTGTGGTGTTTGAGAATATCTTGTCTGTTTTATACGACTCCCTACTGAAGTGCTTTAATCTTTTGATCCTCACTGTACAGGATAGTTAGAAGCCCCTGGAGTGCTGCTGGGGCTTATGGGATATCTTTGAAGGCTTTGGTCCTCCAATGTCAGCCTTTTCCTGCACTGACAGATGCATTTAGTTGTATATATGCACACACATCGCACCATGTATTTTGAACTTTTTAATACATCAGTCCTCCAAGAATGTAGGTCTGCAGGAGTCTGGGGAAAGTCAAGCCGCTTATTAGCTGTGTGTGTATTTAAGCAGGGATTTGCGACTCATACAGAAAAACGCCACTTCATATATATATTTGCCTCAAGTTTAACTTTTTCAACCGCAGCTTTGTGTCCATCTTGTGTTTAAATACCTTCTGTGGTTGATCAGCTAAATTACTCTTGTCTTCTCTTCCTGAAACTGAGACAGATGAAAAAATGCTGTGCCTGCCTTCCATCTAATCTCTGACTCACTGGCCAGGCCAGAGAGAGAAGCACATGTCCTTATTACCACGAGTCTACCCATATACCAACAAATGAAAGGAAAAACAGCTTGCAATGTTATTGTGGAGAATAATTTTTTGCCATGGTTTGGATCTTGTTCCCTTTAGAGGGATGTTTCATGACAAATTAATGACCCTTTTGCTTGAATACTCATAGCCTGGAAATAGACTGGCGACCTGTTTAGGGTGTACCTCTCACCTCTTAGCCACAGCCTTTTGGGATTGGCTCTCCCTTCGCCCAAATCCCTAACGGATTGGCAGGATGGATGGATGGCCTTGAGCCTATGATGAAACATTTCTATCTTGATTAGACTGCGCTCTTTCAGTTTGACCTCGCTCCCATCCATGGCCCACTGAGGGCTTACTAAGCAGTTTGATCAAGGGGAAAATCATATCAGTCACATCCATTTGGGATTCTAGAGCAACTCTCTTTATTGTCATTAGAGTGCCAACTTGTCTGAGGAATTTGTAGAGTCAATGCCAAGGTGTGTTAAAACTAGTCTGGCTTCTTGTGGTGGTCCAAAGTCTTATTAAGACTCTTTTTTTTTTTTACAAACACATGGTGGCTTTTCCTTTAAAGTCCTGCACATATTTACAAATTGGACACTTTGCCTATGCTTGCCTAGAATCAGCTATGCAATGCTGGTCATTCATAGGTCAACTTTATTGCCAATATGGCTCCCGAGTTGTATAACAGAAACACAGTGCCATGGCATCCCCAGCCAGGAAATTTTGCCTTTGCTCTATGGGTGTACCCCAGAGCCAGATGGCATGTTCGATGTGTCCTGTCAATCAAAGTGTTAGCTAATCACTAACTTCTGTGAGGTATGAGAGTAGATAGCACACATGTCCTAGTATGTTATACAACTCAGAAAACCAGCGGTTCAGGAAAATATGGTTGGTGTGACTGGCAAAACCTGGTTGGTGTAATAGGGTAGATCTGGTTAGTGGATAAAAATTGGCCAATAACTAATTGGGAAGAAAATGAGGAGGGTATTGGGAAGTGTTGATAGTGAATGTGTCAGGTGATCGGGTATTCTCTTGATGCTAAACAGCTTGTTGTGGTGTGATGTGGATTGGATATAGAAATGGCTTGTTTGACAGGTGCTGGGGTTCTGCAGATGTCAAATGTCTTTTTTGAGGAGTGTTGGAACCCTGTGGATTTGTTTGAGAGGGTGTGAAGTTCACACGGTAATGAATGGCGTCTTTAGTAATAGTTACAGTCTTATATGAGCAGTGTTAGTGTGCCGGAAGTTAGATGGGATTCTACAGATGGCAAACGGCTCATTTGAGTGCTTTGGGGAGTCTGTGGATTTTAAATGTGGCTGTTTGAATGGATATTGGCATGATGTGAATGCCGAATGTCGTTTGATGGATCTGTGTTGTAAATCTATAAATGCGGAGTTGCATGTGTGAGGGATATTGGGGTATTTTGGAAGGGCAATGACCTGTATAAGATGCTTAGACTTATGTTCACAATTCATTTGGATGTTGAATGATGCGAATTTGGTGGACTTGGTATTATGGCAATAGGAAATGGCTTGCTTCAGGGGTGTTAGGTTTCAGTGACGGGTGAATATGGCTTGTTTGAAGGGTTTTGATATTATTGTTATGGAAAATTGATGAGAATTTGATGAGTGTTGGAATATTATGGATGATGAATGTGACCCACTTGATAGTAATGACATTTTGGTAATATAGAGTGTTTTATTTGGTGACCGTTGAGGATCTGGGTGGAGCAAGAAAGCATAGGTCAATGGTGCCCAACCCTTCCTGAAGACTTTAGCTCCAACCATAATCATGCCTACCTGACCAGATAATCATCTAATCAAGACTTTAAGACTTTGATATGAAGGCTTAAGGTGATGATTAGATGTTAGGTGGGCACCATTCAGGTTGGCCCTAAAGTCTTCATGGAGGTAGTTCTACAGGTGCCAGGTTAGGCAAACTATGTTAGGTGAACATCATGTTGTTAATGCCGATTTTGCCAAGTATAATCTATATCTGTACAGTCCGTGCCCTTCCTTTCTTCTGCTTGTCTTGGCGTGATGTTTCTGCCTCACTCCCTTAATTACCATGTCTTCCATCTGGTTCAAAGAACTTTGTAGAAAATGGCGACAAAGTAATTTTAAGTAAAGTCACACTTCTGCTCTGATCTTTTCTCACTTGTTTTCATGTGGGGGGCTAAGGAGGTTGGCAGTGGTGTAATTAAAACACTGCAATAACACCTTTCAGTGCAAATGAAATTCCTTCTGGAATAATCTGTGAAATCCATGTGCAAATCAGTTTCGTCTTCAAACAAAGAGACACCTTCTGAAAATGTCAATCTCTATTACACTCATCTATCGGGTAGTAACTATTACTTCATTCTCATTGTAATTAGATGTCCAGTAGTATTGGCCAGTGTGCATTAGGTATGTTGTCTTGTTGCTCTGATTTTGGAATGGAGGCACATGGGGCTGGGAAATCTTCTTTTTAATAGAGAATCTGAAATGTTTGCATTGCAGTAATTGTTTAAAAGGGTGGATGGTAGGGCATACATATCTCCATAAGCTTTAGATAGCGTTAATATGTAAGAAAAATAATAAAACGCGGTCCATATAAGGAGTTCCTGAGCTTATCATACTGGTGGAAACTGTAAATATATTATGTGGGCAACTCCAATAAATTGTTTCCCTATGAGGACTTATTTCAAGATTTCAACATTAAACATATTTCAACATTTAAAGGGACAATTATGTTTTTTTTTTTTTATTATTATTATTTTGACCAGTAAATGTTATTGCAGTGTTGGATAGCCCTGTTAGACAATGTCAGAAAGTCAAATATGAGGTTAGCTTATGTTTTACATAAGATTTTTGGACTTGAAAAAGTTTCTTGCACATTTTTTTGTTTTTGTGGGTTTTTTAAAAAAAAAAATGTAATTAATTTTGGAAAATTAATGATGTTGGGGAGCTTCTGACTAGCTGGCCACCCCAATGCATGAGCAGTATCTCTGCCCATCATGTTTTGCCTCCCAGTGCACAGAAAAAAAGGTGAGCCATTTTAGAAAGGCAACCGATCAGAGCAGAGTAGGGAGAGAGAGTGGGAAGTGGACCATAAATGGGAGGGGGAAGCCAAACAGGCCGTCCAGCATGAACACTCAAAATCAGGGTTTCAGTTGGAGGTGAGGAAGCAGCTTTTTTTTTTTCGGGGGGGTTTGTACTTTGGTGATCCACTGGTGTCCAAAATTAAAATAAAAAGTCTGAAAATGGGTATAATATCTGACCTTTAAGTGTACCCTAGGTATTTGATTTTAGTCCTCTTATGTAAACACAATGAACAACCAGCACTGGGTACAATGAAAGGTGGAATTGGGCTCCTCATTGCCTTCAAGCCTTCCTTAATTTAATATTTTCTCCTTTCATTGGTTAACATGGACGAACCAATAAGATTTAAAATGAAAAGGCTGAGGACAAAGAGTGCAAACTTCATTAAGCTTATCCAGTAAATGGCTTTCCGGCGTGGTTTTCTTTGCTGTACGTCCAGCTTTAGTATCTAGCTCAAGGTCTCTGTGTGTCTGCCGAGGCAGGGAGATTGTTTCCTCTCTCGGATATCTCCCAGGAGGATCGGATGCATTTCCGGCATGTCTACGATTAGAGGAGCGGAAATTAGGTCAGATGCGTTTAATATGAAAGCTATACTCAGCTGACTGAAGACATCCAATAGTGTCTTTAAAAAAAAAAAGAAAGAAAAAAAGAAAGAAAGTCTATTTCACTCACAGGTACCCTCAGACAGGAATGGAGCCTGAAGTCTGAGGTGCCACTTTTGGAGATTAGCTGAAATTGGTTCTGGGTTCTTATCAGAGTTCTATTGTCAACACCGTTCTTCATGTAGAAAAGCCATAGTCGTTAATTTCTCTAAAGCTTTTTTTTGGATATGCACAGGGGGTAAATACAGAAGGGGTTTGCCTTCATGAGGCACAAGTATAAAATAAATACCCAGGTATATGAACTTGTTATTCTTTAGTAATTATTTATTCATTCATTCATCTTCTGAACCGCTTATTCCTACTTAGGGTCACGGGGAGGCTGGCGCCCATCTCAGCCG
>JAOUQZ010000001.1:25662808-25683365 GCA_028564935.1 Neosilurus hyrtlii
CTGAACATCCATCCATACGTACATATGCATCACGGTGCTGATTGGCTGAACATCCATCCATACGTACATATGCATCATGGTGCTGATTGGCTGAACATCCATCCATACGTACATATGCATCACGGTGCTGATTGGCTGAACATCCGTCCATACGTACATATGCATCACAGTGCTGATTGGCTGTACGTTAGTCCGTACATCCATATGCATCGCTGTGGTGATTGGCTGTATGTCAGTTTATACGTTCATATGCATTCCTGTGCTGATTGGCTCTTGCTTCTGGGCCGGTACAACAACCAAATGACAACAGATTAAAATTATTTTATATTGTATACTCGATAAGTTAAGCAAAATCTTTTAAAGCAGTACATACATGTTTAAGTTAAATTCAGTTTATAACAATTTAACAGTTTAGACCCCTGCAATGATGAATTCTCGATTCTGATTGGTCAGGAGATGCTGATTTGCATAATTTTTAAAAACAGCAGTTCTGTCCAGGTGTAATTCATATCATAGAAAATAGATGAATTATATTTAAAACATTGTAATTGTTAATATAGTGATTCTAATTTCATATTTTTGGGAAGGTACCAGTGTCAACCCTTATAAGAGTTATAGTGGCGACGTTGTCTTTCGGACAGACAACCTGTGGCTTTGTGGTTTTTCAGTTTTTATTTATTTATTTAAAAGTGTAAAAAGATACCATTTAGAGGCTAGCTGCTTTAAAAACTTGTATATAAAACCACAACTCAGCAGGTAAAGCAAGTTTACAAAAATAAAAATGTGTAACATGCTATAAATAATATATATAGTGATGTTACTGCTAAAGAAATGCACTGATCTGGCAGTCATACCCTGCTACCCATCTTCCTTTCTTCAATCCTACGTTCATATTCGAAGGTACTACCTGAAGAGCAACATGGAGACGGAGACATTGTGCTCAGACGAGGATGCCCAGGAGCTCTTGAGAGAGAGCCAGATCAGCTTGCTGCAACTGAGCACGGTAGAAGTGGCGACGCAGCTATCCATGCGTGCCTTCGAGCTCTTCTGCGCCATCGAACCCACCGAGTACATTGACGACCTCTTCAAGCTGCGGTCGCGCTCAGCCGGACCTTCCAGCCTCAAGCTCTTCGAAGAGTCCATAAACCGAGAGACGTTCTGGGTGGCCACTGAAGTGCTGAGGGAACCCAACCAGCTGAAGCGCATGAAGATCATCAAGCATTTCATCAAGATCGCCCTGCACTGCCGCGAGTGCAAGAACTTTAACTCCATGTTTGCCATCATCAGGTGAGAAGATGAGGATGAACGCTTACAGAAACTCTACAGCATTAATGAGTTAAAGTTAATGTGCAAGTTAGGAAGTTAGTTGCACTGTTGCTACGTTATTAGTAGACTTGTCCAGCATTCTGCCTTCAGAGCATCAGGATAATTCAACCATCTGTGTTTTTTTTTAGTGGTCTTAATCTGGCACCCGTGTCCAGACTGCGAGGAACTTGGGAGAAACTTCCCAGCAAGTACGAGAAGCTCTTCAGTGACTTGCAGGACCTGTTTGACCCATCCAGAAACATGGCCAAGTACCGGAACGTTCTAAACAGCCAGAACCTGCAGCCGCCAATCATCCCTCTCTTCCCAGTTATCAAAAAAGACCTCACCTTCCTCCATGAGGGTAAGACTGAACGAATTTCTGATCAGATGACACTGTTAAAATTTGCTGTCGGCTGATTTTGCAAAACGAGACCTAATTCCAATTCCAAGTTTATTTCAAGTAAATTAGTATCGATCCTAGTATTAAAGGAAAATGGTAGCCTTGACCGTGCAGGAGTGCTGAACACATCAACCCACGCTTTGGTTGACGGCAGAACGCACTTACCAGAACAACGTACCTATGTGGACTCCCAGGGTCCCACAGAAATTATGCCTTATGCCTGGGTGCTGCCCCATGTATGGCAGGGCGCCTGGCCTTGGGTGGATGGGTGGTGTTACGTCGGGGATTTCTGCGGGACCTGTTAAGTCCATGCTGCAGTCAACTAAGATGTGGTTTGAGGTTCAGCGCTTGTGTTAGGGAGTTTTGCCTCCTTATAATGCGCGCATCACCAACCAGCCGCCTTTTTATGAACTGTTTGCGTATGCATAATTTAGGCGCCGCTTTACACACACAGAGGGAAGGCACTATCCGTCCTCTTGTATGCGTGAGCTCACAGACACCCATGAGTGGCAGGTGATCGCTTTGAGTGACAGGAAGGTATGAACGTATGCCATCCCTTCCTCCCGTGAGAGCTCAGCCAATTAGCCCCCATGCCACTTGGGTGGCTGCGTGCATCAACCTGGATTCGGACTTGTGAGCTCCAGATTGATGGTCGATGCATCACGCAGGAGCCTACAAGCAAGATTTTCCCGCAACTCAACTTCCTGTTTCCTATTGTTTGATTTCAGCAGCATCTCTTACGCTCCCACTTCTCTTTAGGCAACGATTCGAAGGTGGACGGATTGGTGAACTTCGAGAAGCTGCGTATGATCGCGAAAGAGATCAGGCACGTGGGTCGGATGGCGGCCGTCAACATGGACCCAGCGCTGATGTTCCGCACCAGGTGAGTGCATTTGTCCAAATCCGACCTGCGTCACCAAGAAGTGTCCCTATCCCAGGCCTGTCCTCACTTTAGGCTGCACTTCACTGAAGAGCTTCTAGTGCACTCTGAGCACACCTGTATGTATGCTGGATGTAGAGCATCACGCATTTCACACACACACAGGCTTCCACTCGGGGTTTCTGATTGGCTGCTAATGTTTCTCTTTGTTGTATGTGTCTTTGTTGTTGTATCATGCTGAAATAAATGTTCTTGTGTTTCTGTGGGCCTGTGGTGCTGCTCACCTTGGTACTCTTGGTCTCTTTCTTGTCATCTAAGTACATATCCCTCTGTTTGTCTCTTTTTTTCTTCTCTCTCTCTCTCTCTCTCACACTCTTGGTCTATCTGTTTCTCTCTTTTCCTCTGATCCCCACATCACTATTCATGGCTGGTCCTTACAGGAAGAAGAAGTGGAGAAGTTTGGGGTAAGTCCGGTGACCTCTTGGTGACCCTTGGCCCCCATGCCTCCTTGCTCTCATGCACTCCTCCCTTCTCATCTTTAATTTCAGCTGCTTCCTCGCCTTTCCTTCAGTTCATATGATTATATCTTTGGCATTTTTGTTTGAATGTGCTTCGCGCTCTGGCGAGTGTGATGCAAACGCTTTTGCTAGTCTGGGTCATTTTGTTTATTTGTTTTAACCTTAGACATCAACTAATTCTACACAAACCCGACCGCATCATTCTGCATGATTATTATTATCAGCTCATTTTTGACCATTTGACAGAATAACGCTGATGATCATGACCCACCTCAGCAGAAGTGATATGTTCTAACCCGTTTAACCTCCAGCTGCACGACTCACCAGAACCGCATGTTTTTCCGGGTTTTTATTTTCAGTGCTATGCGCGTTTGCTGGTTTGGTTTAAGTTTTGCGTGATGTACGTTACCTGTTGTTGGAAGTAGACCCTGTGGTAGAGTATGCATACCGTCTAATGAATTCTAAATCAAGTTATAACACACATTTTTTGAAGTATGTGACGTCAGGCCTGTCGGACTCTTTTTCTGATATGTCCTTGATCACCGATCCAAAAATAAATCAATCCGAGGCGACAGGATGACAGGATTCGGAGCTGTTCTGTTTATTATGTAATAAATTTTAGTCATACAGTTTTCACAGGCACCCCTTCTTTAGTCAGACTGACAAGCACGAAGCGCACTGACTAGCAACTGGTGACCCGTCCTTTTTTAGGACAGACTAGTACAGAAGCCACGCCTCATTCAGTGTGACTGTCAGATCCAGAGGCCACACCTGCTTTAGTTAATCTGAAAGATGTGACACCTCCTTTGCTAATTCTGAGAGAAAGAGGCCACACCTCCTTCACTTATTCTGATACAGGCCAAGCCTTCTTTACTAATTCTGAGACAGAGGCCACACCTCCTATACTAATTCTAATAAACAGGGGCCACGCCTCCTTTAATAATTTTAGGTAGACAGAGACCACACCTTTATTCATTCTGATAAACGGGGGCCACACCTCTTTTTCTAATTTTGGCAGACAGAGGACACACCCTCTTTATTAATTATGGTAGACAGAGTCCACACCTCTCTTATTAAATCTGATAAACGGGGGCCGCACCTCTTTTTCTAATTTTGGCAGACAGAGGACACACCCTCTTTATTAATTATGGTAGACAGAGTCCACACCTCTCTTATTAAATCTGATAAATGGGGACCACACCTCCTTTTCTAATTTTTGTAGACAGGGGCCACACCTCCTTTACCAATTCTGATAAACAGGGGCCACACCTCCTTTTCTAATTCTGAGAGACATGGGCCACACCTTGTTTACTAATTATGGTAGACAGAGGCCACACCTCCTTTATTTATTCTGATAAACAGGGGCCACACCTCCTTTATTAATTATGCTAGACCGTGGCCATGACTACTTGACTAATTCTGATAAAAAGGCCACACCTCCTTAACTAATTATGGTAGAAAGAGGCCACACGTCCTTTGCTAAATTGGTTTGACAAAGGCCACACCCCCTTAACTAATTCTGATTGACAGAGCCCACTACCTTTTTACTAAATCAGATAACCAGAGGCCAGACCTCCTTTGGGTGAACAGTATGCAGTTTTATATATAACGAGAGAGTTAAATTAATTTTATAACTCTTCTAAATATTAATGCAGTAGTAATAACAGGATATACCGTGACTTTTTTGTTAGTGAATTCCGAAACATTCGATTCTTTTCATAAATAACTTGTCAAAGAGCTGCTTAGGTAAATATGTATGTAGTATTCATCCAGACACGTGTGGAAACTTGCCATTTATTACCCTAACCCCACTGCCATTCCGTTAAAAAAAAAAAAAAAAAAGAAAAGAAAAAAATTACTTGCTCTTCTCTTCCCTTTCACCTGATTGGCTGAGATGCAAAATGCATGGAATGTTTCAAGAATGCAAGGAATGCGAATTCTGCATGTCTGCGTATGAAAGCAGTGTGGAATAAATACCCCCTCCAGCTATGCTCACTACCGTGTGTGTATATGTGTGTGTGTGTGTGTGTTTTTATATGTGTGTGTTTAGGTCACTGAGCCAGGGCAGTGCCAACGCAGCTGTACTGGATGTGACTCAGACGGGCGGGCATAAGAAGCGTGTAAGGCGGAGTTCCTTTCTCAATGCCAAAAAGCTCTACGAGGATGCACAGATGGCACGCAAGGTCAAACAGTACCTGTCTAACCTCACACTGGAGACCAATGAGGAGAGCCTGCAGACACTGTCTATACAGTGTGAGCCCTCCATAAGTACACGTGAGTTATAACAACTCGCCCACCACAGTGTGTGTTCATGCATTATATAGTCACCTGTACAACTGCGTCAGCTTGTTAGTTCACATCACCTAACCTCATGTTCCTCTCACAGTGCCTAAGAGCTCAGGGGACAAAAAGAGGCCGGATACCTCACCTGTGGTAGCGCGAGCCGCATTTCATCCACGCCAGCAGCTCCAGAAATCCAACCAGGCCCTGCAGGTGCCTACTGTCGCCCTCTACCCGTCCCGCAAGAAGGTGCCTGTTAAAGACCTGCCGCCATTTGGTAAGCCTTGAACATGCCTTAATCGAAATCTGGATTTTTGGACTGGGTTCATATTACAAATGTAATTACTGTAAGTAACAGAGTGTTAGAATGTATTTAAGTGAACATTCAGGCGAATGTTCACTAACCATTTTCCTGCAAAAGTACGTAGTTCTTGGCCACCTTTACTGACAAAAAGTACCAGACTGTCCTGTCATATTTACATATTCGTTTAAAAATGTAATTATTCATTGGATTAGTTTGGCGAAAACAATGCAATGAAGGAATAATAAATGGCCCAAAGTTGAGCCTTGAGGCATTCCGCAATATACACTTAATAGCTAAACAACACAAAAGACTCTACAACTATATAACTATTATAACACCTTATAGACTCAGAAGTAAATAAAAGAAGAGGATTGGGTGTTTAAGATTTGAGTTATAACCGAGCAGTGGAATTAGTTTTGGAACATTTTTTGTTTTTCCCCCTCTGAAGGCTTTTTCCAGACAGATATAATACAGTGTATTACAAGCTCAAGATCATATTATTTCTTCTCTGTTGTGTAATAAAAGCTGCATTAATGGGGTGAAATACATCCAGCAGTTTTGCCAATAAATTAAACTGTGGTGGTGTTCTGTGAAATTTTGGCCGTTGTTGATCAGACACTCTGTCTACAGGCACAAATTCTCCACAGTCCCTGAAGAAGATTCTGTCTCTTTCGGAGGAGGCAGCGGAGAGGCACAGGAGGCAGACGGAAGACGCCGTGTCCAGCACTTCGTCTCCTCCCACATCTCCTCGCAGCTCCCCAAAGAAAGGTAAAGCCAAGATTGTCTGTCTAAAACACACGTATACACAATTGCAGAAAACTGTACAAATGACTCAGTGTCAGTGGTTAGAGCATTAACAAATATAAATATATAGTATTCCAGTTGTATTTTATTTCTGATTCTCCAGTTTTCAGTAATAAGAATGCAGTGTATTGAAAAGAACGTTTTCAGGGTACTTGGACCTTCAGATGTGGTGTCTGTGTAAGCTGTGGTATTGTCGCCCCCTAGTGGCAGCTCAAAGATATACATACGTACAAAGACACACAGGCAGCACATGTGCTGTAGTTGTACTGTAGCACACCTTCCTTTTAAGTCTTCTGCAAATGTTTAACGCCCCCTTGTGTTCAAACAGCACCATGAATCAGATGTATAATTTTCTCACATGTTCTGCCATCTTGTGGCTGGAATATTCTGGATAGTTTAAAAGGATTTTGTGATGAGCAGGCTGTCAAGGCCATGACGCTATCCAGAGAATAGGTCATGGATGTTTTTATTTCTTTATTTTGTCATGGTTTGTGAAGTGGAAGATGGGCTTCCCAGGCTTCCCAGTAGAAAGAAGCTTAATCGATTTATATGCATGGAATGAAATGATATTTATTAGGCTAATGCTGACTTTTTTAATGCTATCGTTTTTGTTTTTTAAACGATAAACTGGTGCAGTTAGTTTTCTCCCTCATGCCAAAGACGGTTAAGGTGCAAAGACATCTTGGTGTCTTAAAGGAAAACTTTTTGAGCCCCCGTCCCATGGATCGGTAACCCAGAGCCTTAACCGCTGAGCCACCTCTCCCTAATTTTTAGTTTCAGATTTCAGAGAAGGAGGCGTGGCTTAAAGTTGTAAATAATGTTATCTGAGCTGCGTTTGATTGAACCTGGTGATTATTACCTTCCCTTACCCTTTACCCGTGAGCATCTTACCCAAAATAAAAAGAGATCCGTTTATAACCCGTGACAGTGTGATATCTGGGCGGATGTACTGTTTGAGCTCCTGTTGTGTCCAGAGATCATCCGTGCCATTGAGGAAACCTGATGCCTTATCGATTCGTCTACTTCCGAGCACAATCCACTCGCTGCTTTTTGGAATCACAGTCTGGTGAAAGTGCTGAGTCATGCTCACTTTGATTTGAAATCTGATTAGTGAGGGTAATTATTATCGTAGACAGAAAGTCTGTCTGTTTCAGGAAATAATTCAGAAAATTCAAACATTGCCGTTTTGTTTTATAAAGATATCCAGCCAAAATATATTGGCCTACTTAAAAAAAAAAAAAGATTTACGTGGACCCCTGGGCGAGCTCTTAACCACACGTGTGCCTCTGTCCGCTCAGCCGTAAAAATACTGGGAAGGTGACTTGCGATGGACTAGCGCCTCATCCAGGAGGAGCTGATCTCCTGGTCACTTTACAGAAACCGGGATAAGATCCAGCCTGATGAGCCAACAGGCTTGAGTGTAAAGGCCCAAATACTTTCCCTATGTAGACATGCAGTATATGCTAACTATAGTAGCACTGTTTACTGCATTCAGAACTCCCTCGGCTATTTAAAGTGGTCTGCGCTATTCAAAAATAGCCTCCGGTGCGCTGGGCGCCATATAGACGTTTTTGGTGTGAACCGGGTTTTGTATCCAAACGAACCAGGAAGTAGAACCTTATAATAACATACATTTATTTTAGGGTCCTGTGTACAAATGTAGATGTTTGGCGCTAAAGGAAACATTTTAAGATGAAAAAGGAATCATGTTGCTCGATGTAGCTTTATGCTAAGCTAGTTTATTAATTTATAAACAACAGTGGTCCCAAGAAGCAATATGTCGACCACTCAGGAAACCTTCGGTAAAAGAGAAGACCAAGAACTGGAAATAGCCGTGGGAGCTTAAGTAGTTATCTCCAGCGTACTCACGATGCAATGCCCAACATGGCGCCCCCGCTACCCGAGGCATATTTTGATAGAAATAAGGTTTCCCAGTGTGTGTGATGTTTTTCTTTTTTGTACAGCAGGGAATATTTTTTCCACCCAGTTTTTTTGCTGCTGCTTAATTAGGTTTTGTGAAGCTCATCAACAGTTTAAATGCCCCGTAACAAAAGTGCAAATGCAGTTTGCATGTTCTCCCCATGCTTGCATGCATGGGTTTCCTCCGGGTACTCCGGTTTCCTCCCACAGTCCAAAGACATGTACATTAGGATAATTGGCTGTTCCAGAATGCCCCTAGGTTTGTATGTGAGTGTGAATGATTGTGTGTATGTTGTCCCTGCAGTGGTCTGTTGGCTGTGATAGGCTCCAGCCTCTTAGCGATCCTAATAGGATTAAACAGTTCAGGAAATGAAAGCATGAATGAAAGTAAATTTAAAGTGATAGTTCTGTTATTATGTAAACACTGATACTGAAGTACTCGTATTGTTGTGCAGGTTTAGGAAGAGCGAGTGATAACCTGTCAGACTCGGGCCACAGTGAGATCTCATCCCGATCCAGCCTGGTCAGCACTTCCTCCCTGGACATGGGCCAGGACGAACGGCGTCTTCGCTACGGACACGGGATCAGTGACGGTCACACCGGTGGTCATGGAGGTCACCGACTTGAGCGTAGAGCCACAGCTGACCCGGACCAGTACAGTCTAGGGTGAGCAGAACTCACCCTCTTGGTAACAATGACGGAAGCTCTCTTTTGCAGCTGTATTAATTTTTTTTTTTTTGGTATTAACATAATGACCTCTCCATCACCAACAGCTCGTACTCATCAGTGCAGGACTGGCGTGGCATGTACGCTAACACAGCCATTCCATCCTCTCCCAGTTCAGAGGAGTTAAGTCAGGAGCAAGGAGACCGCGTCTCCCTGGACGCTGCCGACTCTGGACGAGGCAGCTGGACGTCCTGCTCAAGTGGCTCACACGACAGCATTCAGGCTATGCAGCAGGGCCGGAGCTGGGAGGCATTGGCTGAGGGGGCGGGGCTGTGGGCTGGCCGAGGTAGCTGGGCGTCGACCTCGTCTTGCTCGTCCTCGTCAGCCGCGTGCTGGGGAGATGAATCCGAAGGAGACACGGGAACGATCAAGAGGAGAGGCGGTAAAGACGTAGGCACAGATCCTGACACCTGCAGCATCACTTCCACAGGATCAGAGGAGTCTAAACAGCAGAGCCGCCGTCCGTCTCCCATCACCGCCGGCACTGCCAAGAGCAACCTGCGTAAGAAACAAACTGTCTTAAGTTCCTAACTGGGAAAAAACTAATCTGTCTGTGCGACGCATTCACTAATAATCAAGTATAATTGTTAATTGCTGTCGTGTGATTGTTTTAGCTCAATGGTTCGTTTTATTCCCCTGCTATCAGTCGCTCACCACTCCTCTACTGTTTCCTCTGCAGCGCGTAAAGATGGCCGTTACCGTGACCCCCCTCCCACTCCTCCGGGCTACACGGCTCTGTCCATCTCAGAGGTGACAGAGGGGACGACGCACACGACCAGGAGGCCTCCAGACTACACCACAGCACTCCAGCGCTCTCGCCTGGTCACACACTCGCCCAAACCGGGGACCGAGCGTGAGGGAGAGGAAGAGGAAGAGGAGGAAGAGGTAGAGGAGGAGGGTGAGTGCTTATCTCCCAAACTCAGAGCTCAGAGGAGGAGAGGTCCACACACAGCAGTGCCCCCCAGGCCATGAGTCACACACAACACCCTGGCAGGCAGGTAAAACCATCCAAACTTCAGCTCTCTCTCACACAAACACACACACACACACACACACACACACACATACACACAGTTTACTCACTCACTCGCAAAAATTAACCAACAATGCTGCACCGCATGCAAGACAGCACACCCTGTTTGCCCCGCCTACCAGCTACCAGTCACCAATCACCAACCAGCATGTCACGTACTGCATGTCAGGCCATGGGGAAGACCTGCCTATAATGTGGTGGCAACATCCCTCCCATCACTTACTTGTGTGTGTGTGTGTGTGTGTGTGTGTGTGTGTGTGTAAATAAAATCTATACAGTTTCTGTTTTTATGATAATTCTAGCAGATGAGCCAAGCCGTCTATGCTCTTCCTAATACGATAGAGGATGCTAATGTATGATCGCTAAGATGCTAATGTTCCTAATACTTGGATTACAGTATTATAGGCTCTAATGTTCAGCATTGCATCAATTTTATACATGAGGAGCAGTGGTGGCCCGGTGGTAGGGTGCCGGCTTACTGATCCGAAGGTCGGAGGTTCAAGCACCACTATCAGCGGGTTGTCACTGCTGTCCCCCCAGTGCAGCTAACTGGGTTATCAAAGGCCAGCCATGTCTCTTACTGTCTGCTGTGAGAGGCATGTAAAAGAACCATTGCTGTCGTTCCTAAAGAATAGGCCATTGGGTGCCTATGTTTCTGCCCTGCGATGGCCTGGCGATCTGCCCTCTCCCAGAGTCGGCTGAGATGGGCGCCATAATTAGGATTAACTGGTTCAGAAAATGAATGAATGTAAACGTGGATTCACTAAATGTGAAGGAAGTGAGTGATAGTGATGCTAACCAAAGTCTATACACTTATGTATTAGCTATTACTTTTTCACGTCCAGTTCCTGTTAATGATGATATCTTCAGTCCCAGAATGTCTTGGCGGATGACTATATATACATTTTGTCCTGTGAATATATTTAGCGGGATTATTAGCGGGTAGCTGAGACGTGCTTTACCTGGATATCAGATTAAATTGTTGTTAGAGCTAGTTATTTATCAGAGAAAGAGAGAGAGAGAGTGAAAGTGTGTGTGCGTGCGTGTGTGTGTGTATGTTAGCCACTACCAAAACCTGTTTAAGCATTATTTGCCAATTTAACTCTACATTAATCACTCATGCCTTTATAGTTTTTTTTAATTATTATTCAGATCAGCTATTTTATAAAAAAAAATTTTTTAAACTAACATTATAGTTTATTTCTGTCTTCTGTCGAGATCAAACACACATTTCATTCAAATGGCAGCGCGCACTATTGTACTACCATTTTTTTTAGGACTGACAAAACAGTTATTGGTAGTGGAATTTTTAACGCCGCTATATTCCTATGATTAAAGGGGTGGAGTCTAACTCTGCTTCTGCTCTATTTTTCCAGAGGATGAGCAGGTGTCCGCTGTGTGAACAGACGACACTTTCCTTACTGTCCGGCTCTCGCTGCAGACTGAAGGCCCGTCCGTCAAAGGCAGACAGCCAGCCAGAGCAACCAATCATCACCTCGATGCCACTGCCTGTCTCTGTCCTGATTGGTGGATTCATTTCCCTTCTTTGCCTTAAAGCGTCATGAGGGGTTTGGTCACCCTGCATGCTAAAATACTGTGAAGAAAGGAAGAGAACTTTCAACACGAAGAAATTACCCGGCACTTTGGAAGAAAAAAAGATCTAATTATTTAGCTTAAAGTAGTGAGAAAAAAACAAAACAAAACAAAAAAAAAGGAAGAAGAACTTGAACCCAAATTCACAATGAACACACAGCGGTGCGACATTCACATATAAAGACTGCCATTGCCAGTCACTGACGGACATTTTCTCCCTTCCTCGACCATTCTCACGAATCCATTTTTCTCCTTATCTGCACTTTTTGAGTATGTTTTATAAAAGTGAAATGCACACAATCATCTCAGACGTCATCATCTCTTCTGGAACAGACACATTCTACATGGTTGTAAGTGAGATCATGTAGGGGAGAAAAACACTCAACACTTAATTTTTTTTTTTTTTTTTTTTGCAGTATTAATTAAGATTTCAAATATGGGGAATGCTGGAGATACACAAAGCAAGAAGAAAATGAAGCACGCTGGCGTGAGTCTGTGTTTCGGTGCATCCTAAAGCCTTTCGCTAGCTAAGCAGCACCCAACTGTTTCAATCCCTAGATCTCAGACTTGTGGTTTGTGTGGTTGAGAGAAAAGACGGGGCCAAACTGGAGGCTAAACACATCAGGAACCATGAGATCTGGTTGGTATGTTCTACTGCTTGACTTGAGTAGAACTCAAACTGGTTAACTGAAGAGCTTCTTAGATCTCAAAAACTACTTGGTGGAAGGGACTCCACGTGTAAGGGGTTGGGGGTTGGGGGGAGGGCTTGTTATATAAATTTCGGATTAGAGGGTTTCCTCCCCCCATCATTCCCCATCCCATTCACCACTACCGTAGAGTAATGTAAAGTTAACACCAATCTACTGGTGCTTGACTCCAACCAACATCCTACAGTTCTTTACAATTTCTTAATGATGTGAAGTTATTAAATTTCTATGGTAGCTACTACCAAGTTTCCAAAGGCAAACTTTTTAAAAAATTGGTGGGAAGATTGTTAGTTCCGAGTTGTCTGTCCTGCCCCTTTGGACCCATGCTGTGTCCTGTGCAAAAGCAAGGATCAGAGTCGATAGGAATGGAGAGCTCCGTTGGTTGCCGACTTCGGGAACTCTCTGGAATTCTTCGCCAGGGTTAAAGTTTGTAAATTTCCATGGTTCTTTTAGTTTTGTTCAGGAACCCAAGGACATTTATTTTATGATCTTTTATTTATTTCACTTCTGTTGTTTTGTTCCTTCCTCATTTGCTTTTCTTGGGAGCCCTGTGTCGGGCACCTCAGAACCAAGAACCCAAGGACATTAGGCCCTGAAGTTACTCCACTGTCTGGCTGTGGTAATTCTGGGCAAGTCTTAGCTTAGTTGTTGTTTTTGTCACATGGCATGCATAAAGCAAGAGCTTTGTTTCAGTCCTTGTATAAATGAAGTGAGTAGAGTTCAGAGTTCCCCTGACTTGACTTGAATCCTGGCTAGTTTCGTTCAATTTCTATAATTATGTAATTTTTTTTTTTTGGTTGTTTATTTTTTATTTTATTTGACAGGATTGCTTGAGTAAATGGCTCCAGTAACCCAGAGGCCAGGCCTTTTTATTTTTCTCCACAGGGAATTTTTTTTGTTCCTGTGATATTTCACTTTTCTGGGGAGAAAGCGACGAGACCTTTATTTCAGTTCCTGTGCAAATGAAGGGGCTGATTGACTCCAGTTTTCACTGGCACTTGAGTCAAGCCAGCAATGTGACTTTACAAGATTGCTCCAGTGACATCTGGAGCTTTCCTCACCTTTGAGTTTTTGTTCTTGCTTTAGTCCATTCACTTGGGAGGGAGAGACAGACCTCTGTTTACACCGGTTGTGTTTGACGTAGTCCAGCAAGAATTGCAAGAATCTTCAAAAAAGTATGTGGGTGCTAATTCTAGAATTAGGTGGTTTCCACCGTGTACCAACCCACCCATTTGGTAGGAAGTCAAGACCTTTGTTTCACCACAAATGGTTGACCCAAGCTCCTTCCCTTTCCAAGAACTCTTTAAAAATGGCCAGGGGTTGTAAAGTCTTACGGTTTTTATAATTTCCAGTAATAGTGGCCTGCTCTACCTGGCACCGTCCCAACAACACTTGGAAGAAAGTCAAGACCTTTGTTTTACCACTGGTGCTTGACCCAGCCAGATAACTCCCATTCCAAGAATTGTTCTATTGGTTCACATGGTCATATGGTTGTTGTAATCCAGGGTATTCCCAACCTTTTTTCCCTACACTATCCCACCCATTTGGAACGAAAATGCAGACATTTGTTTCACCACTGGTACTTGATACCATCCAGACCATCCCCGTTTATTGAAATCTTTGCATGTTGAAGATGTTGCTTCAGTACCTGGTTAGTTTAACTGAGGGGCAAGTGTTTCTCCTGCAACCCACTTGATCATTATTTTGTCCAGTGTTTCAATTTAAGTTTGAAGGGGAACAAAGTCAACACCAGTCAATAATGGCACTTGACCTTATTCCCATTGATCGACAAATTATCTTCATGTTGTGTATTTTTTCTAAGGTTTAGTAACTATTCTGTTCTCATTTCGAATGTACCCTGACAACAGTCCTTTTTTTTCCCCACATGAATGAAAGGCCATGAGTTGCCCATCAGAGTGGACTGTAGGCAGAAAAACCTCCTGGACCATTGATCGGATGGATCAAAACTTTTTTTTTTTTTTTTTTGTAGAAGCCCTAAACAAACTTCTCAACTGTCAATCTTTTTAACGCATACTATGAGTAACCTGTCACTCCAAAGTGAAACTACCTATTACTGTGGTATGGAAAGACAACCGTCAAGACAAATGCCTGTCTATCCAGTGAAGTCCACACTGGGCAGTTTCCATTCTGATGCGAAGATATTGCGGTTTTTGAGGTGCTACGTAGGATTTATGAAGACGTAAACCTGCTCGTGTCACCCTGCACATAAAGAAAGGATCGGAGTTCAAGAGCTCATAAGAACTTGCTTCTGTGCTTGCTTCGGTGGTGAAGAAAGGGGCTGCCAAGCTGAGTAGAACTCGAGTGGTGAGAAGTCACTTTTATTGTTTATTTCGAATCACTGAGTTAAGCTGATCACATTGATCAGTAGTTTAGGACTGATATTCTTTGAGCGGGGTGGGGGTGGGGGGTGGGGGATGGGTTGAATTTAGCAGTGTTTACCACTGTACCCTGTAATATTATTACATCAACATTTCTTTCTCTTCTTGCTGTAATATTTACCTTTTTTATTTTTATTTTTATTATAATTTTTTTTTTGGTAATGGTTGCTGTCGTTAAAAAAAGGAGCACATTTGTAAACCAGTGGTTATATAAATCATTCACCTCCATTTGAATTTTTAAAACTAGTCATGCTTTTACTGGCAAGCTGAGTGGAGTCCTTTTTTCGGGGAAAAAAATTATAATAATAATAAGTTGCACAAACTGTACAAGCATAAGAAAAATTGTAGTAGTTAGCACTGCTACTTTGTTCGGTGTGTGATGTCAAGTGAGAAGTGTATATTTAGCTGGTGAAGATTCTCTCATTCTTGACTACTTTTACCTGTACGTCTTTTACAAAGACAATTGGTGGAGTATGTATCGGTTGTTATTTTCTGTCTCTCTTATTTTTTTTTCTTTTTGTATTTTTAATACAATAATTGTAAATATTGGTTATATTTTTGTTGAACTGTAGAAATGTACTATGTTTATGCCTCAATATCCAGTTTATATGAAGCTGGTAATCAATAAATGCGAGAAAAAGAAATCAACTTGTAGGTTTCAAATGCACTTTTTTGTTGTTATCGTTGTTGTTGTTTTTGTTGTTGTTTTTCCCGGTAAAGCGTTCTCTTTGGAAAACTGTTATTTTAATTGACACCGTCTAATGTTTGCACAAGATGAGACATGAAACTAACTTGAAATGTATCTGATCTTTTTTTTTTTTTTTTTTTTTAACTGGCACGTCTGTGAATAAAAAGACACTGATGCCTACTTTCTCTGCTTCTGTAACAGTATCTTCCCTTCTTCACTGATGGATGTGCGAAGGTGAGTTGCTCATACTGTTGCATAAGTAATGGCCTCTTGAAGTTTTCCTGTGGACTAAATCAGAAATATTTACTGATGGGCAGCCGCACCCTAATGGTTAGAGAAGAGACTTTTGGACCAGAAGGTTGTTGGTTCGATTTTCGAACCAGCAGGAAAATGTGTGGCAGAGTGAGCAGCACCTTTCCTTTCTCCACAGTCATGGCTGAAGTGCCCTTGAGCAAGGCACCTGACCCCCAGCTGCTCTTTGGGCACCCCAATGTGTAGCAGCCCACTACTCTGAGTGTGTGGGTGGGTGTGTGTGTGTGTGTGTGTGTGTGTGTGCTCACCTTCGATGGGTTAAATGTATTTCATTTCCATGGTGGAATTAATACAATATGAAATAAATAAGATTACTAGCCAAGCAAATAAAAAAAATTATAGTCAATTTTTTAGATATTTTAAGCATTACATATTATAGGCTGGCCAGGTAAGCTACGCAGGCTCCAAGCAAAGCGCTAAGGAAAGCTAACACCTTAAACCTATTCAGAGCTGCCTGCTGTATATTATACAGAGACATTGAAAGAAAATGAACAAAAATTACATCTTAATAGTTTATTTTTACATATATAACCATTACAGAGGCCAGTCAGGTAAGCAGAGCAAGGGGTAAGAAGGTGGCATGGTGGGGTGGTATATAGCAGGTCAGCTTCAAAGCAAGAAGGTCCTGGGTTTGAGTCCCATGCTCAGGCTCTGTGTGGAGTTTGCATGTCCTCCCCCTGTCCAAGAACGTGCACATTAGGCTAATTGGCTGTTTCAAATTGCTCCTAGGTGTGGATGTGAGTGTGAATGGTTTTGTGTGTGTGTGTGTGTGGTTGCCCTGTAATGGTCAGGGTGTGCCCCGCCTTTGCCCAGTGCTGGCTGAGATAGGCACCAGTCTCCCCGTGCCCCTAATAGTAGGATTAAGCAGTTCAGTGAATGAGTGAGAGTTTACTTGGGTTCTTTTCTTGTTAGAGGTTCTAGATACTTTTGGCCTTCAGTAGTAAAAATTTGAAACACATGCCTGTTTATGAAGAAAATTTGAAACACTGCACTGAAAATGAGAAAGCAAATTTTTCCCAATATATATTTCATGAAACTGGAAGACCTGCTTTTGGCAAGTGTGTTAACTTAAATCATTTCCTGTAATTGCCTTGTACATTTATTCTTCAGTCAGTTCCTTGATTCAGACATCTGAATCTGAATGTTTTCTGAATCTCTTTGAGTTTGAATCATTTTCTGAATTGATGGCCTGCTGAAGTCTGGGTCCTTTTCATGATGTTTCAGTCAAGGCTGTAGAAACAGCATCAGTGTCGGCAAAATCACCCCAGAGCTTCAAAGATCCAAGTTATACAGTCATGAAACATTAAGCACATCTTATAGAAATTGTTGATTGATTGATTGATTTTTTTTTTTTCAAGCAAATCATTCACCCTCTTTGGCACAGTTTTTAAAGATAAACACTTCTTGTAGTCATTCGTCACAATTTCAGTGAAAAATGATTAGTCACATGGAAAAAGTAAGTGCAGCCCTACATCTATGTAGTGCATCTGGTCTAAGAACATCTAAGGGCACCGAGGCACGGTGGCGTAGTGGTTAGCATGTCGTCCTCACTGCAAGAAAGTCCTGGGTACAATTCCTGGGCTCAAGTATTTCTGTGTGGAGATTGAATTTCCTCCCTGTACTTGCATGAGTTTCCTCCAGGTACTCTGGTTTCCTCCTATGGTCCAGATGGTCCTATGGTCCTCCTATGGTGTTGTTGACCCTGCAAAGGTCCGGTAAGATGTTCAGGGTATACACTGGCTGAGGTAGACCCCAGCCTCCTGCAACCCTAGTGGGATTAGGTGTCATTTTGGTAGCACCTTCTGCCAGTAGAACATGTCTTATTTAGCCCTGACATCCAGGGTCTGGTGTTTTCTTTGCTATTCGAGTGTATGGTGTCATCATGCCAAGATCCAAAGGGTTTCCGAAGGTCCTCGGGAACAAGGTTGTCAGTAGAAGTCTCCAGGAACCCCAACATTTCTTTACAGTATCTCCAGGTAAGACTTGCAACCATTAGGGTGACAGTGCATGTGTAAATAATTAAAAATAGATTAGATTGAGTTGACCTGCATTGGAGGCGTTCCAGGAAAATGGCTTTACTGTCCTAAAAAGGACATTAGAGCAAGACTACAGTTTGCCATTAACCATATGGGCAAAGACCAGGCCAGAGAAAGAAAAAAGATTTGAGAGGTTCAGTCACAGCACACTTATAAAGAGAAGAGGAGAAACTCATACTTAACTCTATAGCATGGCAGTGACAATGTTATGGTTCGGGGTTGCTTTGCTGCCTCAGGGACTGTGTAGGTACTGGATGGCTTTCAGTCATTGATTCAGCTATGGATTCTGCATCGGATAAAAGAGTTCTTGAGGAAGTGTAAGAACATCTTCCGGAAAGTTGTAGTTGAACCAGAGGTGGAACTTTCAACAGACCTAAGCATGCTAGCAAACCCACCAAGGTTCAGTTCAATAAAGAGAAACAAAGGGTTATGGAATGGCACCGATTTTGACCACAGTAAAATGTTGTGAAGGGTTTGAAAAGGGCCGTACATCAAATACTTGTCAATGTCAATGTCAGGGACTGGTGGGCAGTCATGGAAAATGCCTACAAGGAGTTAAATATTCTAGTCAATACTAGCTACTGGGGCCAAGGGTATTCTTTCTTTCTCTAAAGGAGAATATTTCATTTATTGATTTTGTTTTTCTTGTTGTGGTTGAATAAATAATTGAAAAAAGTTAATTTCCCATGTGGTTTTGTTCGAGTGTATAATTTTTATCTTCAGGCGCTGCTTTAAAGAGGGCGAAATATTGGCTTGTTCAAATTGAAAACAAAATGACTTTCCATTGGATGCACTTATAAGGCACATGGTATTTCACTGAAGTTTGATATATCTGTACGTTCATATGGAAGATTCAATTCTACCTTTTATTCCAATGATATGCCAATGGGCGGGACGGTGGTGTAGTGGTTATCATGTCTCCCTCACAGCAAGTAAGTCCCCCGGCTTGGCCAGGGTGTTTCTGTGGGGCGTTTGCATGTTCTTCCTGTGCTTGCATGTATGGGTTTCCTCTGGCTACTTTGGTTTCTTCCTACAGATCAAAGACATGCATATTAGGCCAACTGGCTGCTCCAAATTATCCTTATGTGTGAATATGAGTGCGAATGGTTCTGTGTGGGTTTGTGTTGTCCTGCGATGGTCTGGCGAGCTGTTCAGGGTGTACCCCGCTTTAGCCTAGTGTTGGTTGGGGTAGGATTCAGCCCTTTTTTAGAATTGATAAATCAGCCTGAGTGTGAAGGTGTCATCCAGTCCTTATTTATAAGATCAAATAAATGTCTTAAATTTATTGTCAGATGTCTTGGAATTTTCTTAGAAATGGTGAATCAGCATTGCAGGTTTTTTTTTAATTAGTGGTTTATTGAAAACCCAGTTTTTGTCTGTATGTTTGTTTCTTCTTGTGTAGTTGCTTTTCAATGCTACACACGGCCTTGGTGATACTGTAGGGTGCCAACAATTCTCGAATCCTTCTACATGCAGTGTCCTTAAGTAAACATAATATTTCATTACAAATGTATTTTTTCGGAAATCGTTCCAGAGCAGCAATGTCAAGATTGAGTTCTTTTCATTCGTGCTATGACGATCCAATCACGAAATTATACACTTCAATATTATGCACATATTCAACTATGCACTTTCTCTTTCATGGCCTTTGACTCTCTTCATAAGGCATGTGTGAACAGTTTCTGCTAATGGCTCATTAGTGGGAGACATGCCAGAATTTATGGTTGAGCGTAGCACTTTGATTACTGAGCGCTTCCTTTGGTAATATGCAAGCTGTCTGGAAGCTGCTTTTATGTTATATTTTTGTTTAGATTTCTTGTAGTGGTCTGACTGGATTCAATAAAATGCAATTAATGGGCAAATAACACAGACATAAAAGAAACATTACCACATATACAACCACTCCACCACCGGCTCCTCGCAATGTTTATTTCTAATTTTATTTATATTTATTTATAAACATTGCGAGGAGTCGGTGGTGCAGTGGTTGTAGGGCTCCAGCACTAATGAACCAGTAGGCTTGGATGTAAAAGCCCAACAGACTTTACCTTTACCATACATAAGCATTGGCATTATGAACCAGTAGGAGGTCTACTTACATTTACAGCATTTGGCAGACGCTCTTTAGCGACTTACAGTGATCATTTTTATTCAACTGAGCAATTGAGGGTTAAGGGCTTTGCTCAGTGGCCCAACAGTGGTGACAGTGGGGATTGAACCGCTGACCTTTGGATCAGTAACCTATTGCCTTAACCACTATGCCGCCACTGCCACCACTGCCACTATTGTATTAGTTGTTGCTAATTTTTATGTAGCAATCGTGGCATTTTACCATTTCCCCCCTTTGCTGCTGCTTGGGTGCACATCTGGAAAAAAAAATGGTGGTTAGTATATGCACCTCACAGCAAGTGGGTCCTGGATTCAAGTCAGGGAGGACAATTCTGTGTGGAGTTTAAATGTTCTCCCTGTGTTTGTATTAATTTCCTCAGAATTGTTTGGTTTTGTATGTGCGAGTATATATGCACACACACACACATTTATGTATATATAAATGTGTGTGTGTGTGTGTGTGTATATATATATATATATATATATATATATATACTCACACACACACACATATATATATTTATATATATAAGATCTTGAGTC
>JAOUQZ010000001.1:25690445-25703007 GCA_028564935.1 Neosilurus hyrtlii
TATATATATTTATAAATATTATATTAATATATATATATATATATATATATTTATAAATATTATATTAATATATATAAAATATTATATTAATATATAATATATATTGTAATATATTATGTATTTTCAAATGACATAATTACCTGTGACCTTACGTGACCTTGAAACCCAACTATCTCATACATCCTTATCTCATAAAAGTCTGCGTACTATCAAACACATCAAAAGACACATAATTAAAACCAGTATCCATATAGGGCCTATTTTCAACATTATCCATGCTGCATGGCAACAGTGCCTTGTACTTTGTGACCATTTTGTTATTCTTATTCTTATTTATTTATTATTTTATTTTATGAACTGCTTTATTCTTTATTGGGGTTTTCAGTAGGCTGGAGTGTTGTGAGGAGGCTGACTCTGGGTGAAGGCAAGGTACACCCTGAACACTTTGTCATACAACTGCAGGGCTATTATTGTTATTCATTCATTCATTTCCTAAGCTGCTTAATCCTAATTAGGGTCGTGGGGAGGCTGGCGCCCATCTCAGCCGACACTGGGCGAGGGTTGGGTACACCCTGGACAGCTCCCCAGGCCATCGTAGGGCAGAAATACACATACAACCTTTCACACTCACACCTAGGGGCTATTTGGAACAACCGATTAACCTACTGTGCATGTTTTTGGCCTGTGGGAGGAAACCGGAGTACATGGAGGAAACCCATGCAAGCACAGGGAGAACATGATATACAGGTATAACTATAAATGTAGTGTTAATGGAGATGACTTACACCTTTCATGATTCCTAATGCACTAGTATGTGGTTTGACATGTATCTGTTTCTAGATAAGTGCAACACTCTTTCTCAAAGTAATTATTTTAGTTTCACGCCAAACCAATTACCCCAGCCATGTTTTAAAGGCTTGAGATCAGCTGGTTTTTGATATTAACATTGCCTTGTGTGCAAACTGGAATAGCTTGTCGAATCAAAAAATTGAATAATTTACCAAGCAATGAGCCCTGATTTGGATCACAGCTGAAAATAAAGGCAATATCTAGAGTAATTTTCTCTTCTGGTTTAAAAAGCCCATGTGCTAGTTAAATGGCTAACTTTTGGTGTGTGAGTGTGTGTTTGTGGATGGATCAGGCCGCTGTGGTTGAACACTTGATTGGTTCCTATCCAGACACAACACCATCAGATGGACTCAGTAACACCATCTGTCAGCACTTTTCATCTCCTATTCTTACTGGAGTGTCAGTACGTCAACATTTAGCTTTCTCTTCACATCCAGACTCATAACACATTCGCTTTAGATGTGCTTTCAGCTTTGGCTTGGAGTTAGATCAGTTACAAAGACTATAAAACTGGTGGAGCTTACAGACTGTATTGGGCCATATTTTAAATCTATATGTTGCAGGTGACAAAAATTCCTATTACTATAAAATGCATGTTAAGTGAAATGGTTGCACTTCTTCTCCATAGCTTGGTCAAATCCATGAGATGCCTTACATGGGTAGACCCCACCCCCCAGTTAGTGGCATCCAATTCCCACTTGTTAATTATTGCTATCAAACCAACCAGGAAGGGATATAAGCATGCCCATGCCCTCTAAGACACACGATGCTGCCATCCCCATCTTTACAAACTGCTGTGCATGTGCATTCAACTGACACTTAGAAGGAAATTGCACTCCTTTTGTGCGAGTGAACTCAGTAGTATGTGATATATAATATATATATATATACAC
Organism: Neosilurus hyrtlii; assembly: GCA_028564935.1. Classification (NCBI taxonomy): domain Eukaryota; kingdom Metazoa; phylum Chordata; class Actinopteri; order Siluriformes; family Plotosidae; genus Neosilurus; species Neosilurus hyrtlii. The sequence continues at coordinate 25,692,188 of JAOUQZ010000001.1, forward strand.
CTTTTCCTCCTGTGAGAGCTCGGATTCGAACCCACAATCTCCAGGTTGATAGTCACGCACCTTGTCAATGCGCATTACTTAGATAAAACTTGAACTTTCCATGATAAAGAGAAGATGATGTTTGACCTTCATGAAAGTTGTATTTTTTCAGCAAAATTGTTATTTATTAAATATTTACACGATTTATGAAGGTTACTTTATTTGCATGCACAAATTATATATAAAAACCCAGTTCAACAAAATATGTATATACACTGCCTGACCTTAATTTTAGATTTCATTTCATAATCACTATGGCATTGTTTTTAAAAAACTTAAGCAACATGACAACATTTATTTCCATCCAGTGTTGGGTTAATTTCCACAGCATGAATTGATGAGGGGGAAAAACTGAACCACTCCATAAAGTCTCTTAATTAAGTCCCCATTTTATATCCGTGCCATCAGGGAAGAAAAAGTCCATTGATGTGATAACCTGCTCATTCTCTACATTCAGAACATCAGCTGACTTCATTTTATTGCTGCATAAAGTGGCTGGCTTAGTGGTTAGCACGTCTGCCTCACAGCAAGAACGTCCTGGGTTCGGGTTACGGGCTTGGGGAGGGCACTTCTGTGTGGAGTTTGCATGTTCTCCCTGTGTTGGAGGAAACATCTGCAAGTATGGGGAAAAACATGCAAACCCCAGGCAGAAATGCCCTCACCGAGCCTGGAGCTTGAACTCTGAGCCTATCTCAGCCAACATTAAACGAAGGAGGGGTACACCCCGAACAACTCGCCGGACAATTTCTGGGCCAACATCCACACAACTACTTACACTCAATTCCACACCTAGGGGCAATTTGGAACCGCCAATTAGCCTAATATGCATGTCTTTGGTCAGTGGAAGAAAACCAGAGCGCTCTGAGGAAACCCAGGGAAGCTTGGGGAGAACATGCAACCACCAGACAGAAATTGCATTGCAGAGCCCAGAACCCAGAACCAGGACCTTCTTGCTGTAAGGCGGACGTAACCACTATGCCACCATGACGCCATTTGAACTCTCTCATTTAATAATTTATTCTGTACTTTTTTAAATACTTTTTCTGCATATTTAAATAAGGATTATGTATTAAGCCTGACTAATAATCACTGTGGCAGATCGTTGGCTACTCTGTTACATGCACCTGCTTAGGTGTTACTCCATCTACCTAGGGTGTGCGTGTGTGTGTGTGTGTGTGTGTGTGTGTGTGTGTGTGTGTATACACCTGTGCTTTTGGCTGAGATGCCACTTCAATCAGGGCTCCAAAAGATGATGAAAATTTCGAAAGCATGAAATTGTCATCAGTGTTGTCTGGGTGTTGCAGCAGCAGCTGCACAGATCACAGTGCATTAAACACTTCTTCAGCTCATTTACAGAGGAATTTAGGGTGAGTGATGAAAATACAGACATGGGGTTTGAAGTTTATTAGAAATATGCAGTGGGGCAGAGTGCTTGTGCGTTCAGAAAAAGTACATATAAATATGTTTTAGTTCTTACCATGTGATCTTGAATTTCCCAGTATAACATTTAAGTCAGATGAGAAGATTGGGTATAATAAATGGTTAGTGAGCTGAGACAGGCTTACACTCTGTATGGGTCCCTATCCTTGTGTGTATGTGTGTGTGGGTGTGTGTGAGAGAGAGCGAGAGAGGGAATGGATTCATTAGGTCAGTTTGATGCTCCTCTATGGGGAAATAATATGTTCTCTCAGGCAGAACAACATGCTTTTTATTACATAATGACATTCATATGCAAGTACAGCATTTCCGGAACATTCAGTAACATAATAAGTCTAACTTAACAATAAGGCAGCAACAATAACTGTAATTGAATTACGGTGGGTCTCGTAGGTGCTGAACGGCCCAGGTTCATTAACATTGCATTTACTTTTATTCATCGGCAGATACTTTTATCTAGAGTGACATAAAAGCTGCAAATAGCTGCTGGCAAAGTGAAACAAATTATCAAGAAAATCTGCATGGAGTCATCACGTGAAAGGCTGGGGGTGTGGAGGGGTAATTTCCAAATCCAAGGGTTAGTTAAAAATTTGAGTTAGAGTACGTAGAAAGAATTTAAAGGTGCAGTCATCAAATCGAATTCAATTATTATTATTGTTATTATTATTATTATTAAATTATGTTATTATTAATTTAATAATAATAATAGAAATAGTAATAATAGCAATAACATACTATTATTATTATTAATAACAACAATTACAATAATGATATAATAATAATAATAATAATAATATGTTATTGCTATTATTATAAATATTTTTATTATTATTATATTATTATTAATATAATAATAGAAATAGTAATAATAGCAATAACATTTTATTATTATTATTATTATTATTATTATTATTATTATTATTATATCATTATTGTTATTAATAATATATTATTATTAGTATGGTATAATAATAATAATAATAATAATAATAATAATAATAATAATAATAATAATAATAATAATAATAATAATAATAATAATTAATAACAATAATTATAATAATAATAGAAATTATTATTACCACTATTATTATTATTATTATTATTATTATTATTATTATTATTATTATTATTATTATTATATTAATTTGCTTTTAATTTTTTTCTAATTCCAATATCTTGGGTGGCATGGTGGTGTAGTGGTTAGGACATCCGCATCAGAGCAGGAAGGTACAGGGTTTAATTTCTGCGTGGATGTTGCATGTCCTTTCCGTGATTGTGTGGGTTTCCTCCGGGTACTCTGGTTTCCTCCCACAGTCCAAAGACATGCACATTAGGCTAATTGGCTGTTCCAAATTGCCTCTAGGTGTGAGTGAGAATAGCTGTGTGTGTTACCCTGCAATGGTCTGAGAATCTGTTCAGGGTGTACCCTGCCTTCACATGGTGTCGGCAGTGATAAGCTTCAGCCTCCCAGTGACCCTAGTAGGATTAAGCGGTTCAGCAAATGTGTGAGAGACAGAGTGATGAAGGTACATGGGTGTTTGTTTCTGTGTTAATCCTGTAATAGCCAAGAAATGTTTTCAGGCTGTAACCGGCCTGTCGCTTGAGCTTCTCCCACGACCCTGATGGTGAAGCAGCATAGCTAGATAATGGATGGCTGGAGTAATCTTGAGTTCTGAGAGTTGTCCTGAATTTTTTACTGTGAGAAAATGCTGATGCAGCATCATATCCCTGGAAGATCTTACTATAAATACATCTACATCTGTTTTTCGGTGTAATTGCTGAGTTTGAAAGTTTTATGTTCTCTTACGTAAGTGTGCTTGTAAATGCATTACCAGCAGAGCAGGTACTTTAATCTCAGAATGAGTGCACAATGCCATGTTATTACTCTTTGACACTGTTCATGTAAAGACTAGGGATTTAAGTACCTTATTAAATAGAACAAATGAGGATTAGAACTAAGCAACAGATGTAAACTGAGTTTCTAGCTTGAGACCTTTTTTATTGAGGTTACCATGGGATCAGATCATAGAGACAGGTCAGAACTTTATTATAGATGTATTCCTCTGAGCTCGTACCGGAGCAAGCATTCTGGCCTTCGTGTTCATCAATATTCTGCAGCCAGAATATAAAACTTTAAAATGAGCACTGTGTGGGATTTTGGTTGCACTACAGATATCCAGTACTTCATTAGCAAAGTCATTATTCATATGCTTGGGGCTAGCTGAAGCTTGCTGGCTAGTTATTTTATGAATAATATATTAGCATTCATTCACTCACTCACTCTCTTGCTGAACTGCTTACTCCCTACTAGGGTTGCAGGGAGGCTGTGCCCATCTCAGGGGACACTTTGTGAAGGGAAGGTACACCCTAAACGGCTCACCAGGTCATGGCAGGTCTAACACACACAACCATTCACAATCACACCTACACCTAGGGGCTATTTGAAACATCCAGTTAGCCTAACGTCTTTGGATTGTTGAAAGAAACCGGGGTACCCCGAGGAAACCCACACAAGCATACAGAGAACATGCAAACTCCACACAGGAACACCCAAGCCCAAGACTCGAACCCAGGACCTTTTTGCTGTGAAGTGTAACCACTACACCACTGTGTTACACTGTGTAACTACAGCACAGTGTTATAGCATTTATACTGTAGACAAACAACTTTATTTTATATCAGTTGCATTATATATGGTATGTTGACAACCCACCAATATGCATTTGGGACAGTTATGAAATATTCCAAGGGCTTGAAAATGAAAAATTTCCTTGTATCAATGCCTTGTTTAATTGGCCTGCAAAGCATATTTCAATAAGTGCAGCAATTCATTTATGTATTTTTCCCCAAACCTAAAGCTTTTACAAGACCACTTTTGAGCCAGTAATTATATTATTTGATTGCCTGAAGACAACCACCCTGCTGATCAGCTGGTCAGCCTGTGTCACTTGAGTACCAAATAGAACTCAACCTCATGGTATGAACAGTAGGGCAGGTGGTGTAGTGGTTAGGGTTCATGATCGAGATGTCATGGGTTTGAATCCACATTAGACCCCCACCATGCTTAGACCCCTGGGCAAGGAAGGCATTAACCAGAGGTGTGCCTCTGTCCACCCAGGAGTATAAATGGGTCCCAATAAGAATACTGGGATGGTAACCTGCGAGGGGCTAGCGTTCCATCCAGGAGGAGTTAAACTCCTAGTTGCTTCAGGCTACGGAAACCAGGTTAGCACTGGCCTGATGAGCCAGTAGGCTCGAGGTGTAAAAAGCCCAACAGACTTACCTTACCTTAACTCATGGCATGAACCGCTGTAATGTCCCTAATTAAAAAATTTCTGGGGGTCCAAACTTTGAACAAACCCAACCTTGATGTGTGGACAGATTTATTCCGCCTGTCCCAGCCTGAAGGAGCGTCATTACCTGAGCTTCTCACACATCAGTGCATATTAAGGCTGGAAATATGAGGCGTTTGACAGGATCGTATTTTACTGTTGACCTCTGGTGAGACTGCTTATGAAAATATGACACGCTGCAACATTTGTGGCAGGGACATATTAAGATGTCGTGGTTTATTTATGTAGTCATACAGTACCTCGGGTTGTTTCCGCACCTGCAGTGTCTGGAGTAGAATGAAATGAAAGATTGTGGTAGTAACACCCAGAAGTGGGTTATTTACCATAAAACCACGCCCTAAAAATTTTATTCCTGTTAAATAATATTGACAAATTGTAGTTTTGTTTCCTAGTTGCTCTACTCTGACGTTTTGACAACCCTTGTTGCATTCAGTAACCCTTTACTGGTGTTCACTCCGACCAAATATGCCCACCTGACCATCCAATCATCTAATCAAGACTTAAGATGTGGAAAAGGAGACTTAAAGCGATGATTGCATTTGTCAAATGGGCCCTATTAGGGTTGGGGGTAAAATCTTTAGGAAGGAAGATCACCAGGAACAGGATTGGGCACCCCTGGCCTACATGATAATTATTCATTCATCATTTGCTCATTTGCTGAACTGCTTAATCCAGTAAGGGTTGCAGGGAGGCTGAGCCTATTTCAGCTAACACTGGGCGTAGGCAGCGTACACCCTAAACTACTCACCAAACCATTTTAAGGCAACACACAACCATTCACATTCACACTCACACCTAAGTTATTAAATTTGGAACAGCCAGTTAGCCTACTGTGCATGTCTTTGGACCGTGGGAGGAAACCGAAGTACCTGGGGAAAACCTATGCAGGCATCTAGAACACAGGGAAACATGTAAACTCCGCACAGAAACGCCCAAGCCTGGCACTTGAACTCAGAACCTTCTTGCTATGAGGTGGACGTGCTAACCACAACACCACTGTGCCGTCCTACGTGATAATTAGTGGTTCTAATTAGCCTTCTGGGGGTCAACCGCCATCATCCTATGTGTTCCGCACACTTCCACTGGAATACATGAGAGCCAGGAAGCTACCATGAGAAACAGGAGGACATGGTTTCCATTCACAGAAAATTCGGCCATGTTGAAAATTAGCATTGGGTCGATTCATCTGCTGCAACTATGAAGGCATCCATAAGGTATACATGACCTATGAATGTTACTGTAGATTTCCTTGGAGGTAAAAATGTACTTATGACAGTGACAACTACATAAGCATTGCAGTTACTGCCAGTAGACACACTGACTGAGACATATGCATTGCTCAGATTTTTCAGCCAGGTGCTTATTTGCTCCACCCATATTTGTGTGAAAGACCACTTCCAAAATCCACCAGAAAGGTCCCAGAATGGTCACGATAGTCCCAGGTATATCAACTGGCTGTGTGACTCTGGCTTAAGACACACTTGGAAGAACTATCCAGAAATACAACCAATTTTGCGCTCTTGGTTCTCAGTCAGTGATAACAGCGGTTGTTCCCTTTCCAAGACTCAAACTTGTGACTTCCCAACAATAGCGCACATTTTTCTGTTGCACTACTTCAGGTTTGCCTTTGTTGAGTTGTAAGATGCTCCCCTTATCCTTTAATCCCTTATTATATTTGTTCCACTCCTTCATTTTAGCTTTGACTAGCAGTAGTTGTAGGTCTTTTTCCCTGGAACCTTTGCACCTAATATTACCTTCCTTCCTTCCTCCAAACATAATAGAAGCTGAAATGTGGCAATGTTTTCATGTTGATTTCCCAGTGCACTATGGGAAAGGTATAGAGAAAAAGACTTTGCCTAACTCTACCTAACAACAATAAAAACCTTTAATATGCTTTTTTCAGGATCCTTCAGCACACTACCCGGTTTGAACCTGAATCCCAGGACTGCCGCCACTCACTTCAAATTTTATCACATTGGCTGGTAGGGTGTCATTATATTATCTGTGAACCAGGCTGTATTAAGTTGCCCCGAGCTACAAGCAGAACCTTTCATAACTTTTCTTATACGAGTTGTTTTTCTCCTACAAATTTGCGGTGATTAGATCTGACTGCGAGACTACAACACAGCAAACAGGCTCACTGATTCTGCCTGTTTACTTTGACAAGACTGTCCCCGTTAGCCCGATATCTTATTATGTGTCCTGATTTTGTAGTTGTATTGGAAAAAAGAAATAAAAATCAATGCTAGATGCATCATTGTTATTCAGCTTTTAAAAACATCTGTTCAATCAAAGCTTAAGCCATTCCAGGGCTTTGGAATTCAGCAGCTGGATCTCTTATTACCTTGTCTTTATTGACGTGATGGGAAAAAATATATATAATCTCCCAACAAATAAGTGAGACAACCATCCAAGGTTAAATACAAAGTTACATATACTGCTATATCTGCTAATTGGCAGATTAGCTAATTGTCTCATTGTGTAAATGTGCTGAATACAGCAATGTCTTCAGTCTGCCATCCCTTAAATCATAAACATCTGTCACAAGAAGACAACCTTTCCTATGCTAATGGGACTCTGTCAATATTTGATAATGTTTCTTAGAGTTAAGTACTGGAGCTCACTCATTTGTTGAAACACTTTAGTTTTCATTAGAGTCATGGGGAGGCTGAAGCCTATCACAGCTGACACTGGACAAAGATGGGGTACACCCTGAACAGCTCACCCGACCATCACAAGCTAACACACACACACACTCAAGCGTATTCAATCAAATTCACACTTGCGGGCAATTTGGAACTACCAGTTAGCCTTATGTGCATGAAATGGACTAGGGGAGAAAACCGTGGTACCCAGAGGAAACCTAGACAAGCACAGGTACACCATGCAAACTCCATACGGAACTCCATGACTTGAACCCAGGACCTTCTTGATGTGAGGTGAATTGGTTTAAAAGCAACAGACACAAATTTAGTGATTTATTTATTTATTTATTTGGTTTTTGTGAAAAAATATTGCATCTTAAATACTTATATATTGCGAGAAAAAACACACACGTGAAAATCTGTAACTGATTTGCGAGTAATTTCTGATTAGTTTGCGGATGCTTGGCAAAAACAGCGAATCTCCTATCGTAAATCAGTGACGTTTGGTTCGCTTTTTGTTCTCAAACCCTCCGCTTTTTATTAGCGCGCTATTAGCGTGAACAAAATGCAAATAAAATACGAATGACATCAAAATACATGGAATATGGCAGATGGCAGCAAGCCTCAAACTTTTCTCGAGTCTCAAACGAAGACTTGTTTGCGAGGAAAACATCAACTTTGTGACCTTCTGATGATGTGCGGACTGTTTGAAATGAGTTCGGGACCACTTGCCATCAGAGCTTCATTTTGCGACATTGGCGGAATTGTCAAATGCAAAATTTCATGAGCCAGGCCACCAAAATGCGATGCCGCGAATGTCGAATGACAAATTTGAGAACAATCTGAGAATGAAAAGCGACAGCCATGAATTGCCATTCTAGTGTGATCATCCCCTAACCACTACGCCACCATGCCGACACCATTCAGGGAATTTACCAAAGATTTATCCAAAGTTTGGTATCAGTACTCAAAATCGTATTCATAACTGGCCTGTTTGGTTCAAAAATTTTTCTTTCCAAAAATGCAAGAGCCACAGCTCATTCCACCTGTATTAGTCAGTGGATTTGGACTCCAATTATCTAGCAGGTGCAGCTCCTACGTGGTTGGAATGAAAACCTCCAGCTACCCAAGTCCACTGCGGATAAGACCGGACATGCCAGCTTTTGAGAAGTGACAAAAATACCTTTAGGATCATGTCTTAATTGTACACTGGTAGACTGTAGACACTTGAGAGCTGACAGGGTGCAAAGTTTGGATGTTTTTTATTTAAATTACATTTTTATTTTATGGTTGTTTATATAGGTGAGGCTGTTTATTTATATTTTTGATTTATAATTAAAAAAATTCATACTCTCCAATTTTTAAATAAAATTATAACAAAACATTTTTTCTGACGAATCAGAACACTGACTTGAATAAAATTAATTATTGCCGATTAATCCTACAAGAGTCACGGAGGGGCTGACACCTATCTCAGCCACCACTGGGCAAAGGCGGGGTGCACCCTTAACATCTTGCCAGACCATCACATGGCAACACAGACAGCTAGTCATACTCTCTAGGGGCAATTTTGGACAGCTAGCTAGCCTAATGTGCATGTCTTTGGAGTGTCGGAGCAAATCGGAGTACCCGGAGGAAACCCACTCGAGCATAGGGAGAACATGCAAACTCCACACAGAAACCCATGCCTGGGTATAACCCCCAAAGGGATATTTTATTAGCAAATATGAAATCACCATAGAAAATATCATGGGATTGGACCTGATTGTTTTTACCATATTGGTGGTTGGGTTTATTAGTCTTGTCTATGCTTCCTTAAGTCTTCCTTTCATGGCAGATATTAAGATCTCATGGCCAGAGCGCTGGACATCATGGTTATGAATAATAATGAAGCCGACTATAAGTCTGAGTCATGGGTACTGACTGACAGCTGTGGGGATTATGTCGAGGTCAAGCAAATATGCAGCTGGTATTTGAAATGGCTTATGAAACATCAGTCTACTGAGTGTCAGGCATTGCTGTATCTTATGCAATACTAATTCAGAGGCAACTTTGAAACTAATCAATGATACTTAAGGTGCGCATGCACTTAGGTTATCCACAGCGATTAAACTTTAGAGATGTCTTTTTAACTACATTATAAGAGAATGGGCTCTAGCAATAATGGTATGCATAAAACAGTTTCAGCCGTTATGATTCTGTGTGCACTCACTCTTGGAGAGAGAGAGAGAGAGGGAGAGGGAGAGAGAGAGAGAGAGAGAGAGGTCAAATTCAAGTTTAATGAACAAGCTCTAAAAGTACAGCTCAGTTCAAATATGCTTATTGCTAATTAAGAGCACATAATTAAATTTATTCATTTCTCACGTGCTCTGTAGTGTTCACACTATTTAAAAATATACAGCATATAGTCGTGATTCATCTTTTATTGTTCTGTCCTATGAGGGAGGGCTGAAAAGATCATAGCCTGACCATGAATCAATGGAGGAATGTGACCAAATGTGGCTTATATCTCAACATAGTCTCCCCTGCGGACTACACACTCCTTCCATTAGTGTGGCAGTGCCTGGATCCTGGTTTCTCAAGTTTCATTGTTCTGGAATTACCCCTCTTATGGAGCCTATGAACTTTTCAGCCTACCCTTGTGAATACAGGATCATACAACACGGCATCACTATAAAAAAACACTCACTCTCTCGAGGGGAGGCTGAAGCCTATCTCAGTCGACACTCCATGTAGGTGGGGTACATCCTCACCGCTGACACTTAGGGGTGGTTGAAACTATCAGTTAACATAATGTATGTTTGTGGGAGGAAACCGGAGTACCTTGAGGAAACATACGCAAACTAAGGGAGGACATGCAATCTCCACACAGAAACACCCTCACCGAGCACCGAACCAATATGCCGCTGTGCCGCCTCACAGTGAGAAACAGTAACTACAAAAAAAAAAAAAAGAATGGAACAAAGGAACAAAATAAAAAAAAGAAATAACATGAAACAAACAAAGATATAAATAAAATGTAATTTTCACTTTTTTTTTTCTTTTTTTCACTTTTTTTCCCCACTTCGTTTTATTCCCAATGAGTATAATTTCTAATCTGGCCGCTTTGAAAAATGATGAACCAAAAATTTCTCTAAGTTGAAAAAAAAAGACCCAATTTTTTGGTTTTTGGGTTGAGAGAGAGAGAGAGTGAGAGAGAGAGAGAGAGACGGGGAGAAGAGAGACAGAGAGAAATAAAGACAAATGGGGGGGGGGGGGGGTTGTAGGCACATTGGCATAGTGGTTAGCACGTCCCCCTTTGAGTCCTGTTTCTCTCTGGAGTTTGCATGTTCTCCCCATGCTT